>CAUYSK010016274.1:0-10169 GCA_963575035.1 Avahi laniger | reverse complement strand
GGATCGTTCTGAGCTCAGGAGTTCGAGACCAGCCTGAGCAAGAGCGAGACCCCATCTCTACCAAAAAATAGAAAGAAATTAATTGGACAGCTAAAAATATATCTAGAAAAAAAATTAGCCAGGCATGGTGGCTCATGCCTGTAGTCCCAGCTACCTGGGAGGCTGAGACAATAGGATTGCCTGAGCCCAGGAGTTTGAGGTTGCTGTGAGCTAGGCTGACGCCACGGCACTCGCCCCAGGCAAGAGAGTGAGACTCTGTCTCAAAAAAAAAAAAAAAAAAGAGCTGGGAACAGAGATATAGCAGACCTGGTCATTCTTTTATTGGAAGAGATATGCACTGTTGCACCTTACAAGCCTGTGAGCCCAGAGAGATTTCAAGTTGAATATCAAGATGGTTTTCTTTGAGTTCATAATGGCCCTGAATAAAGCCACGGGAATGGCAACTGTGCCAGCGCCAATAGACCTGGATGATGCGGGCAGCATTGAGCAAGCGACAGTAACGCTGACGGGTGTGCCACATGCGGACCCAGGACTGCAGCCTGACTGCGGCCCATTCTTGCCGTGCATAGGACTCCAGCGCCGCCCGCCGCCTCTTGTTCAACAGCTTCGCCAGCATCTGCCTCCACCAGCACTGAATGATCCAGACTCTGAGGGCCGCGTGCAGCAGCGTGCGGCGCACCAGCGTGCCCCGCCACCAGGCCTGGATGAACACAACCGCAGACTTTTCTGTCATGATGGTTTTCTCTTTAGGGCCTTGCAAGAGAAAACAGAGAACACTTGGGATACTTAGGACACTCAGGATGTGCCAGGAAGGGGCTCTGATCCTCTATCGACAATGGCCCTTTCCTGTAAAGTCAGGTGCACTGGACAGGGCACAGCTGGACCCAGGAGACCAGGTAGATGTCTCACCCCTGCCACCCTCAGGTTAATGGACATGAACACCTCACCCTGACCTCTGAGTCTCAATGTTCCCATCTGCAAAATGGGGGTACACCTGCCCTAGCTGCCTCACTCTATTTTCTATGGACCTTATTGGCCAGTCTAGAGCAGAACACTGTGATTTAGAGGTGAAAGACCTACAGGTTCCACCTGGGCCCTACTACCTATCTAGGATCCATGACCCCTCCCTTCAGACCCCTCCCACCTGCTGGAGAAGTGGCATCCTTTGCTTTGGCCCTGCCTTCTCAACTCTGACTTCAGGTCAAACCCCACCACCTACTGTGTCCCTTTACCTCGCCAAAGAAGTAAAAGACTCCTCCAGCTCACACACGTTATTAACAGCTTAGACGTCACTTAACACACACATCAGTACAAACATACATGCTCACATGCACTCACACCACATTTTAGACCTCGCCATCCCACCCCTTGGCCCTTGCATTCTCCAAACACAGTCCCCTCTTTCAGCTCCCATCCCCCTGTGGTCTGGGTTCGCGCTCCTCTGCCTCCCTCCTTGCCACAGTCTACCAGACTCACAGCCTCCGCCTAGGAAGGAAATGGGGAAAAGGACCGCCAAGGGAGGGGGGTTCAGTCCTTGTTTGTTCCACCCCAGTTTGTCTGGGACATATTGAAGTTGTACCTATTGTCCTGGTGTGATGGGGACAAGGGCCCCTTTCACTCCCTGGAGTATCTCTTTGACAATAAATTGCATGGTCACAGGCCTTCAAGCCACTCCCACAGACCAAAAGGGTCAGAGATGCCACAAGTCAAGGCTTTCCCCAGCTCAGCAGAGCCTGCCTGTCTACCCACGGGGCCGCAGGGAAGGCAGTGGCTATGGTGCGGGCAAGGGTGTTGGGGGTTGAGGCGCATCCCTCTTCTTGCTTTTGCTCCTTCGAGCTCCATTCTTTCAATGTGGGGATTTCATCATTATCATTTGATAATAATTTAAAATGATTTGCTGTCTTTCCGTGATCAGAGTTCAGGGGGAGAGTACGGGAAAAAGTAAGGGTTCCCTCCCTACCACTAGGTGCCAAGTCAGCCACAGACTCAGCTTCCTGGTTTTGTCTGGGACTTCAAACGAGAGCAGGATCCTCTTGAACCTTGGGAAACTTACTTCGCCCCCTTGGAAAGCTTAAGTGAAT
Organism: Avahi laniger; assembly: GCA_963575035.1. Taxonomy (NCBI): domain Eukaryota; kingdom Metazoa; phylum Chordata; class Mammalia; order Primates; family Indriidae; genus Avahi; species Avahi laniger. The sequence continues at coordinate 8,088 of CAUYSK010016274.1, read as the reverse complement.
CTGACTGCCTCTTACAACGCATTCGATCCCCTAACTTGGGGACAAATGGTCGAATTCCTAATGGTCTGCACTCTACTAAATTACCCATGGTTAGGGGCAAGTTGGTTCCATCACCCTCAGGTCTGCACTCCTCCAACCACACAGCTCCAGCAGGAAGAGTGGAGGAGGGGAAGACAGATGACATCACAAGGGCACCTATGATGCAGGCAGCAGGATGGCTCCCAGTGAGTGAATCCATTCCAGGGAAAACCTAGAAGACCTATCCTTTCTTTCCCGCCAGAATGGCCAGATTTCTAGCTACAAAGAACACTCCAAACATGGACCCGTTGGCACAAAGGTACAAAATGATACTCATTAAAACTCAGCTGAGGGCTGGGCACGGTGGCTCACGCCTGTAATCCTAGCACTCTGGGAGGCCGAGGCGGGCCGATTGTTTGAGCTCAGGAGTCGAGACCAGCCTGAGCAAGAGCAAGATCCCGTCTCTACCAAAAATAGAAAGAAAGTAATTGGACAAGCTAAAAATATATAGAAAACAATTAGCCAGGCATGGTGGCTCATGCCTGTAGTCCCAGCTACTTGGGAGGCTGAGGCAGTAGGATCGCTTGAGCCCAAGAGTCTGAGGTTGCTGTGAGCTAGGTTGACGCCACGGCACTCACTCTAGCCAGGACAATAAAGTGAGACTCTGTCTCAGAAAAAAAAAAAAAAAAAAAAATCTCAGCTGATATTAATTAAATGGTATTCAGATCACTTAAACAATGGTATACCGAATAACGATAAGAATGAGTTTGCTCTCTATTTACAGATATAGAAGAGTGTACCATATTTAGTAAGTGAAACATCAAGATGAAAAACAAGATAATCCCAATATAAGGAACTATTTATACCAATGTGTTATAAAGGCATTATCTTAAAAGGGGTGGGGCCTAGGAAGATATACATAAAAATTAACAACCATCTCCTTTGATGAGGATAGTGGAATGGGAGGGAAAGACAAACTCCCTCCCTGTGGCTAGACCCCCTGTGCCTGGCCCATCTATGGGTCCTGAGAGAGCAGGACACACGCAGGCCAGAAAACCCCATGAGGCCCCAGGACCAGCTGGGCCCCAACTCGGGCTCAGATGTGCTCAAGTACTCTCTTGCCCCTCAGATCCTTGAGGCCACAATCAGATGGATGAGGGTGGCCACTGCATTTGTGGAGCCCCCCTCTGCCTGATCCTGGCCACCTGACATCGTGAGGCCCTGGGCCCCTCAGAGTCACAGCCCACAGATCACTGAGGAGTGCATTTGTAGTCACGTGTAGGGTGAGTGTGGGAGAGCCCCGTGTGGGCTATGGGGGATGTAGGGAAGGGCAGGATGACATTTGAGGATGGGGGTGTCGGTGCGAAGTTCATGGCGGGTGGGGAAGACAGGAGTGAGGTAGAGGATGGGGGAAGTAGTGGGGTACAACATGTGGGGCAGGAAGGAGCAGGAAGCATCTGTTTGGAGACAAAGGTGTTGGTCAGGTCCCGGGAGGCCCCCATCAATGCGGTGCCTCCGTCAGCCTGGCTCCAGAGTCAAGCCCCTGCTCACCACACTCCTCTGTCCGTGGTCATGGCAATGCGGGGAATCGGCCCCGCTTCACAGCTGAGGAAACTGAGTTGGCTCACCCACCTCACGGCTGACCAGTCACGGGCCAGCACTGGTCCAGCTCCACTCCACTCTGAGACGTGGCTCTAACTCGCTGTACGCGGACTCCAGCATCTCCACACTTCCCCGATGCTTTGGGTCCTCATTGTTTCTGGAAAAAAATCTAAGAAACCTCCATCCAGAATGTTGAAAAGTTAGCAAGCAAAAGAAGCTGGACTCCCAAGAAGGCCAGGTGTGTGCTGCGCAAGGGCACCCGCCACAGTGGGGACACACAGCGGCCGCCCAGACTTGAGGCCGGGACTGGACGGGGACTATGTGGGTAAGGCAATGTTCTATACTTTGACTATCACTGTGGTCACACATGTATATAAACTTGTCAAAAATAGATAAAATGTATACCTAAAATGGATACATGTTATATGTACATAAATTATGCTTAGTAAAAGTTGATTTAAATACCTCCATCCATCTTGGTTTGAATGCAGAAATCATCATACTATTATGTAATAGGATCCAAGTGTGTTTGGGGAGGGAGGGGAGGGATAAAGGTCCCTGTGCTCCAAGGGAAAGATCCCACATTTCGAGCCCAGTGGAACAAGAGGGCTGGAGCCCAGGAAGGAGGGAGACCCAGACAGGGAAGAGGCCCAGGGCTGGGGCACTGGCAGACGTGATGAACCTGGGGGCAGCAGGGTGCTGGGGCCTTCAAAGCCACCAGGACCAGCTCAGACTCCAGCCAGCGGGGCAGGGAGGAGCCACCATAGGGGCTGAGGAGCAGAGGCATGGCACCATCCAAGGTGGGGTTGGGGGTGTGCTGAGTGAGGCACCTGGTGGGGAGCGTGCTGGGGGAGCCTCCTGGAGGCTGGGCTAAGGGACATAGCACAAGAGTAAGATACAAGGACCCTCACAACCACTGGGTGGCCTCTGGCACAGAAGCACCAGCATCTGGGGGCCTCTCCCCATCCTCCCACGCCACCTCCACCATTCTCCCCTCCTCTACCAGAGTCCCCCAGAGGTCCTCAGTAGACCCCTTCAGGGAGGGGTAGAAAGGAGAGAAGAAATCAGGGTCAGTGAGGGTCCCAATGGGATCAGCCCTCTGCATGTGCTCACAGCCCACGGCCTGCAGAGGGGTGAGCGGGTCTCCTGGGAGTGGGCTGTGCTAAGAGGGACCCTCCCACTGGCCCCTGCCTCGGGCATTTCTTCTGTGGCAGCTGCACCCCCACCCCCAGATAAGTGACCCTCATATGCAGACCCTGGCACAGCTGTCTCCGCCCCCGGCAGTCCCACAGGGCTGACTGACTGGCTCCTGCACCCTGAGACATCCCAAACCCCCTCTACAGATCTCCACGGTGGTCCCCATCAGGTACTATGGTAGTCACCTGTTTGCTGCCTGGCCCCTTCCCTCACTGGTTCCTGGAGGGGAAAGCCTGAGCATTTTTCATGTTTGTGTCCACAAAGGCTACACAGTACCAAGACATAGTAGGTGAAAAATCTTGTTTGGCAAATGAATAATGAATAGATGAAAAAACGGACTATCTACCCATAGCCCACTTCTCCACATAGACCTGAAGCCTTCATGGCCTGCAAGCCTTCTCTCCATTCCTAGAGACAAATCCTGTCATTCCCTCCCCTATCCCCTGTCCCCTGCCCCAGTAAGGGTGAGATTGGGCATGGGCTGGTGCTGAAGTCCCCAGGTCTGAGGTGAGGAGGCTGGGGCCCTGTGGGACTGGGGAGAAGGGTGGCACTGGGAAGGCAGGGGACAGAGAAGGGAGACACCTGGGAGGGAGACGAGAGAGGGCAAATGTGGGGCCTTGGGGTCCCAGAGAGAAAAGTGGGGAGCAGGAAAGAAGACAGTGGGACAGAATGTGATTTCTCCAGGCTGCAATCAGGGAAGCCCTGAACCCTCAGTCTCCCACCAAAGAGTCTCATTGCTCCCCTCTTCTGTCCCCCACTGAATGCCTACTGCCACAGCTAGGAGTTCCTGGCAGGTGCATTTTGAGAATGAGTCCGAGATCCTGTACCGCCACAGCTCAGATCCTGCTCCAGGGCCATGGGCAGAGCACTTGCCCACAAAAGACTCTTTCTCTCTCCTTCCTGGTGGTCCCCAGCCCAATCCTGTCTCACTCTGGGTGACCAAGACTTAGAGTCACAACAGAAGCCCTGAGTTTACCTCACCTGGAGAGAGGCCCTGGCCCAAGAGAAACATTTGCTTTAACACTGGGTCTCGGGACTGGGACATATGTAGAGAGTCTCAATAGTTTGTTTAGGATATTGTGGGAAGTTCATAACCGGGTGATCCTGGGTGGCTAAATGCTACCACAGGATGGCAGACTTGGGTATTCGGTGGGTCAGACCCTGTCTTATATTAGCTTTTTGGAAACAGACTCTGAGCTGGAAGGATGCATGCAGAAGTTTAACTGGAGAATGTTCTTAGGAGATGATACACCTCTAAAGAAGTGAGGAACACAATATTGGGCAAAAGGAGACACTAACCACAACACATTTGTGAAATATTTTCTTGTCTCTTGGCAAAATGAGGCTACAATGACCAGATCACAGCCATGGCTTTAAATTTAATGGGTTTCTTACTGTGACCCCTGATAAATATCTTCCCCCCAATCTAGATGGAGCCTAAGTTTCAGGGACAAAAAGTACAAACTCCCAGGTACATAACTGGAAGACATAGCACCAGGTCCACTACCATTTCCACACGTTGGTTCCTGGGCACATACATTCTATCTGTTAGCAGCTGGGCACCAGGTAATGGGCATTGACTTAGGGCATGGGTTGGCATACTACAACCGATAGGTCAAACCCAGCCCACTGCCTGCTTTTGTATATCCTGCAAAGAATGGTTTCTACATTTTTCAGTGGTTGAAAAAATTCAAAAAAATATTTCATGACATCTGAAAATTATATAATATTCAAACTTCTGTGTCCATAAAGTTTCACTGCAACACTGCTGCACTTATATGTTGTCTGTAACTACATTTGCACTACAATGACCGTTAAATAGTTGTGACAGAGACAATTCGTGGCACTCTCCTCACTTCCCACTGCTGCCCAGCACACAAAAATCACAATGATGCAATTATAGCCAAAAAATTGTTTTGAGTGCCACACATATTGCTATATTTTGACCTATTTTTTATTATCAGTGCAAGCCATCACTTCAAAACAAGAAGAGAAAAGTGGACTTTAAATGTCGCATTTTTGAGACAATGGCAAAACATTGTGTTCACTACCTAATGACACTATAGCTATGGTAAAAAAATATAATATTATACATCAACATTACCAGACTAAGCAATCCACAATATTCCTCACTCACAAGAAAGCAATGATTATAAAAGTTAGAAATTTTAAATGGTATATCTCACCATTCTGTACAAAAACTGAAAAATGAAAATGAGACTGCAAGCAAAGTAAGTTTCCAAATGGCTCGTTTGTTAGCCAAGCAGGGAATCTGTTTACCAGTAATGAGTTAATTAAATCCTGTTTGAGTGTAGCAGCTAAAGAAATGTATCCAGAGAAAATAAACTTAACACTATTAGCCTTTCAATGAAAATCACTGCTCAGAGTTGAAGACGTGGGAATGACATCAACAGTCAATTTAAAAACAAGGCAAATTATTTCATGTGGTTTTTCTTGGCACTTAGTGAGTTGACAGTTGTACCAATACAGCTCAGCTGTAGCTTGCTGAAGGGGTAAATTCCAAGTTTGAAGTGACTGAAGACTTAACTTCTAGGAATAGTGTGTGTGAGAATGTAAGTGAGAATATTTGTTGAAGAAGTTGAGAAAATGTTAACTTAATACAATCTGAAATGGAATCTGCCAAGATGTGATAAAACTGATTATAGTAAAAACATATGGAGTGCAAAACAGGCTTAGCTGGACAAACTTACAAAGCTTAAGTGTAAAGTTCTTAATGCCTATGGTTATTCATTGTATTATTCATCAGTAGGTACTTTGTAGAAAATGTTGGAATCTATTGTGTTACTGAACCAGTAGTGTCAATGGTAAACTCCGCTTGGCATTATTGACTTAACCATCATCAGTTCCATGAAGTTTTAAAAGCTGAATATGCTGACTTGCCCAGCCACTTGCCAACAGTTTCATGGCTTAGCAGTGATAAGGTTTTACTGAGAACTTTTAAGCTCAGGGTCAAGATTGATATCTCCCTGTGGAAATTTGAGATCAGCAAATATTACATGACTATTATTGCTGCCCTAGGACACAGAGGCTTTATCAAAACATGACTACAGGCTCATCTCAGGCTGACTGTGCTGTCCTGATTGTTGCTGCTAGTGTTGGTAAATTTGAAGCTGGTATTTTCAGGAATAGGCAGGTCTGTAAGCATGCTCTTCTGCCTTACATGCTGGATATAAAACAACTAATTGTTGGTGTTAACAAAATGGATTCCAGTGAGCCACCCTAAAGCCAGAAGAGATATGAGAAAATTGTTAAGGAAGTCAGTACTAACATTAGGAAATTGGCTACAACCTAGCATAGTAGCATTTGTGCCAATTTCTGGTCAGAATGGTAACAACATGCTGGAGCCGAGTGCTAACATGCCTTGGTTCAAGGAATGGAAAGTGATCCTTAAAGATGACAATGCCAGTGGAACCATGCTGCTTGAAGCTCTGGATTGCATCCTGCCACCAACTCATCTAACTGATCAGTCTTTGTGTCTCCTCTCCAGAATGTTCACAAAATTGGTGGTATTGGTACTGTCCCCATGGACCAAGTGGAGACAGGTGTTCTCAAACCTGGCATGGTGATCATCTTTGCTCTAGTCAACATTACAACTGAAGTAAAGCTTGTTGAAATGCACCATGAAGCTCTGAGTGAAGCTCTTCCTGGGGATGATGTGGGCTTCAGTGTCAAGAATGTATCGGTCAGAGATGTTCATCATGGCAATGTTGCCGGTGACAGTATAAATGATCCACCAATGGAAGCAGCTGGCTTCACTACTCAGGTGATTATCCTGAACCATCCAAGCCAAACCAGTGCTGGCTACGCCCCTGTACTGAATTGTCACACAGCTCCCATCACTGGCATTTTTGCTGAGCTGAAGGAAAAGATTGATCACTGCTCTGGCAAGAGGCTGGAAGATGGATTCTGATTTCTTGAAATCTAGTGACGCCGCCATCGTCGATGTGATTCCTGGCAAGCCCAGGCATGTTTAGAGGTTCTCTGATGATCCTCCTCTAGGTCTTTTTGTTGTTCACAATATGAGACAGAGAGTTGCTGCATGTGTCATCAAAGCGGTGGACAAGAAGGCTGCTGGAGCTGGCAATGTCACCAAGTCTGCCTAGAAAGCTCAGAAGGCAAAATGAATATTATCCTAATACCTGCCACCCCAGTCTTAATCGGTGGTGGAAGAATAGTCTCAGGATGGTTTGTCTCAATTGGCTGTTTAAATTTAATAGTGAAAGACTGGCTAATGATAACAATGCATCATAAAACCTTCAGAGGGAAAGCAGAACGTTTTGCAGACCATTTGGGGGGTTTTTTCATGTGGCAGTTTTAAGTTATTCATATTTAAAATCAGTACTCTTTAATGGAAACAACTTGACCAAAAATCTGTCACAGAATTTTGAGACCCATTAAAACAAAGTTTTATGATAAGAAAAATTGACTGGCCTTGTTTGTATGAACCATCTCTGGACTCTCTAGTGTATTTCATTGATCTATGTGTTTATCCCTTCACCAGTATCACAGAGTTAATTATCATTGTAACTTTGTAATAACTCTTAAAATCAGATAGTATGATTTCTCCAACTTTATTGTTCTTTTTCAAAAGTGGTTTGGCTTTTCTAATTCTTTTGATTTTCATACAAATTTTAGAATCAGTTTGTCTATATCTATAAAAATCCTTCTGGGATTTTGATTGAAATTATATTAAATATATAGGTCAATTTTGGGATAAGTGACATCTTTACTGAGTCTTCCAATCCATGAACACAGTGTGTTTTTCCATTTATTTAGGTCTCTGATTTTTGTCACCAATGGTTTGTAGTTTTCCAAATATAGATCCTATACCTAAGAATTTCATTTTATGGAACTATTGTAAATAGAATTGTTTTTTATATTTAAGTTTCCAATTGTTTATTGTTAGTACATAGAAATAGAATTGAATTTTGTGTGTTAACCTTGTTTCCTGCAACTTTGCTCAATTCTCTTATTTATTCTAGAAGATTTTGGGGTTTTGTTTTAGTCGCGGCCCGATTGCAGAATGGAGGATGGACACAGAAAGAAACACACAGACACACACACAAGACATACAAGACTGTAGTAGTCAATTCTACCAGTCGTTTTATTTATATACTTTTTCTATGTCTGGCAGTTACTTCCTGGTACGTGACTACCTTGGGCGCCTTGAGGAAAACACATTTTCATTCCTTCCAGACGATTGCTCAAGGGAAGCAGACGTTTGCCACTTAATTTCTTTATCTCATTACC
>CAUYSK010016273.1:0-18948 GCA_963575035.1 Avahi laniger | reverse complement strand
AATGTGATTCGGCGCCTGCTCTCTGCGGAAGCTGCCCACGGGCTGGTGTCACAGTAACTAGCAGCCCAGCAGGACCCCTGGACAGTGTTGGGGGCAGGGAGGGAGCTCCCGACATCAGGCCTGGCGGTGGGGCTGGCGGAGGGCCTGTCAAAAGCCAAATTAAAAGTCTCTGGCAATTTGGGTCCTCATCTCTCATGCCATCGGTGCCCACGAAATTGTAGTTTATAGCCAGAATTAAAGGCTAAAAGAAAAACACCATGGCGTGGGCCCAAGGGACTGAGGTGGGGCAGGAGTGATGGGCACCAGCTGCTGCTCACAGGGCGGTGGGTGGCTGAGGCTCAGGAGGTCAGTTCAGGTCAAGTGCGTTCGGCCACACGCCCCGCACACACCCGTTGCCCCTCACTCTCGCCACTTACACCTGTCACCAGGACCCACGTCACCCTCTCCCTGGGGCTACTGTTTAGCGCATGTGCGGCACGCCGGCATCTCCGCCGCTCTGGCGTCCCTCTCCCTGGCCACGGCTGCTCATGGCAGCACCGATGACTGCCTGAGGACATCGTCCGGCTGCAGGAACAGCTCAGCCTGCACGGGCCAGGCCACAAGGGACCAGGAGTTATGGCCTTGGGAGCAGCCCTCAGCCACTGAAGGACGGGAGTTGGGTCAGTACTGCCATCCCCCTTGCCCCGCTGGCGGACACAGTCCCTCTAGCAGTCGATGTTTCCCAGAGGAACAGAAGCGAGGGGATGTATATAGAAATAGAGAAAGAGATTTATGACGAGGGACTGGCTCATGGGATCCTGGAACTCTCTGCCGTCTGCGAGCTGGAGGCCCAGGGAAGCGGGTGGTGCAGCTGCAGCCCAGGTCTGGATGCCAGAGAGCCAGATGCTTCCTGTCCCTCTCGAACAATCTGCCTACACTCAAATCCTAGCCTCAGGGTCTGCTTCCGCCAGGACCCACCCTGGGCCATTTCCTGTGTGTCTTCCTGGCTCCAGTGGAAGCGAGAGCAAGGGGTTTTGGTTCACTGATGTGGCCCCAGTACCGAGCATCGTGCCTGGTGAATCAGAGGCTCTGGAAAAATATTTGCTGAGATTGTTTATGACTGAGTGACAACCCAACAAATAGTGACAACGTGCCTGTTCTGCCAGCTCTATGCCAGGCAGCCAGGACTTTCCTGGAGCAAGACAGATGGGAGCTCTGCCCCCTGTGCGCAGAATCTAGGGGAGGAGAAAAATAGGCAATCCACTGCGGGTGATCGGTCCTGAGCCGGGGACACACGGAGAGCTGTGGGGGCACAGAGGGGACCCTGGGTGGAGACCCTGGGGTGACAGCCTGGAGCAGGGCTGACTTCACGGGCACGCGACCTGTGCAGTCACAGGCGGCTCCTGCCCTAGAAGGGCCCCAAACTTGGTTTGATGCTTTGCCGTTGCCGTCTTGACACTCTGAATACATTTTGAATGAGGGCCCCACGTTTCCATTTCGCACTGGGCCCCACAGATCGTGTCTGGTCCTGCCTGGAATGAGACCTGGGTGGGGGTGCAGGGGTCAGACTGTGAAGGGCTTGTGGGTCTTCCATGCTCCGGAGTTTCAACTTTCCTCAAAGGCCGTATCAGCTGTTAACGGCGGGGTTGGAGGGCGCAGGAGGCAAGACCCACGGCCAAGATGCCAGGGAGAGCCTGCGCCAAGAATCGGGGGCACAGAGACGGGGAACCTGGCGGTTAGAATGACACTTAGAAGGTGGGAGCCAGTACTCGGTGGCTAATTGCCCACGGAGAGAGAAATTGTGCCAAAGTCTGTGTTTACCCAACACCTTCATATTCCGAACCCCTGGGGAGTGGCTCCCACGGCCTGGGCATCGTGCCCCTCGGATGCTGGCTGGCGAAGCATCCCAGCTGAAGCGGGGGAGACGACCCCCCATCTTCTCCCAGCACAAACAGGCTGCAAATGAGCTTTCTGGCTGGAATTTTAATATGTTATTAATAAAAATGACTGTAAAGTTGGACTCTGCCTCCCAGCACCCTATGCTGCGGGAGCCAAAGCCTCCCAGGGTGTGGCAGGGCGAGGGAGAGAAGATGGTGGGACCTGACCTGATACTGCGATAACCCCCCACGTCAGACCGTCCCGTTCCGGGGAATCCTGGAACACGGAGTGTCACAGCTGGAAGGAAAGTTAGCTGTGGTCTCATCCGACCTCCTGCCCATGACAGATGGGGGGGGGCAGGGACACAGACCCTGCGGGAAAGAAATGAATTGCTCACGGTCACACAGAGGGCGGGGGAATCTTGGGCACCTGATCCCTGACCCCCGGGCTGCCCTGCTCCGGAGGATTGGAGAGGCACACAGCAGAAGGTCACAGGATGCCTCGGGACGCTTTTGGCTTTAAGGAACAAAAACTCTAACTCAAAATGCTTTAAGTGGGTGATTGTCTCCGTGCGGTTCACAGACCAGCCGGCATCAGCATCACCGGGAACTTGTTAGACAGGCCGATTCTTGGCTTTGCCTCCTGAACGCTTGGGGCAGGGTCCAGCCATCCATGTTTTTAACAGGGGACGTTAATGCCCACGGAAGTTTGAGACCCACTGCCTGGGACAGTCAAGGTGTTTATTATCTCACAAAACAAGAGGCCCAAGGGGATTATTCCAGTGGCTCGATGACTTCGTAAGGAGCCAGATGACATCTGTCTTCCCATTCGCCCATCCTCGGTGCCATCCTTGGCACGAGGGCCTCCATCTTCAGGCTCGACCCCTCCCAGTCACTAGGTGGCTGCTCCGTGGACAGCGTCACCATGACACCAGGAAGCACAGGGGACAGCCGCCTCTGGACATGCCTTTTGAGCAATGAGAAAACCTTTCTCAGAAGTTCCCCAGCAGACGTCCCCTCGCATCTCATTGGCCAGAATTGGGTTATGTGCCCTTTCAAACCAACCACTGGCCAGGAAATACAGCCTGGGGACAAAAAACAGAGTCTGGAGCCCTTCTCCCTTCAAATCCTGATTTTGCCATTTACCAGCTCCCTGACCTTGGTCAAGTTCCTTAACCTCTGTGCCTCAGTTTTCACATCTATAAAATGGACATAATAATAACACCTATCTCAGGATGGTCAGGAGGACCAAGTGGATTTATATTTGTGTAACGCACCTAAGACAATATGTGACAAAATAAGAGCTTGCTAAATAACTATCATGCACACTTCCTTATCTTGCTTTTTTAATAGCTTAACTATAGGGCCTGGATATCATCCAATAGCAGAACAGAGAACACTTCCGCATTCTCCTTTTTGTTGTCATTGTTATTGCTATTGCAGAATATTCCATTTTACGAGTGTACATAATTTATTTAACAATTAGGTTGTTTTAATTTCTCCGCTATCACAAACAGTGCTGCAACAGATAAACTTGTAATGTTATTTCATGTGTGTGAGTACATATAGTAGAACAAAGTCCCATAAGCAAAATTGCTGGGTCGAATGATTTGTGTGTTTGTAATTTTGATAGACAGGTACTGCCACGTTGCCCTCCTAGGTTACTCCCACCAGCAGGGTATAAAGGGGCCCCTCTCTCCACAGCCTCACCACGGGGTAGTTACCATTTCCCAACCCCTCCTGCCCTCAGGACAGTCCATGTGTGTTGTGGTTCTCATTCACCCGGGAAGAAAAAGACTCGGGGCAGTGAGACAACCTGCCTCAGAGGGATCAGTGAGCTCCAGGAAGTGCCCGGATGAGCACCCTCCCCAACCCTTCACAGTTTATGAAGCACTTCACAGTTTACAAAGCACTTCACAGTTTACGAAGCACTTCATGGTTTACAAAGCACTTCCCCTCCTGGGGTAGATGATCCCTTGGCTCCCACGCTGTGTACAGCAACTCCCAGTGTCCCTGCACCCCCGACAGGCAGCACCTGTGTCTTTCAGAGGACAGCTCTGAGCCTGCTGGATCCGGCTTTGCCTGCATGTATGGAGAGCTGGAAGTGTCTGGAAATGTATGTGCCCCAGGGGGGAATTCACTTCCCTCTAATCACGGATGTGTACGGGAGTATAAATGCCCCAGCTCCCTTGCCCCCAAATGGGACTACTCGGAGGTGTGACCTGCACTGCCTCCTTTGCAGGGCTGGTCCAAGATGGGGCTTCGAGACAGCACACTCTCGCTTGGCTTCCTCTGTCGCTTGTCCTCCTTCCCCATCCTCCACCAGCTGTTCCCAGAAACATCACAGTAATTCATTGTCATGGGGATCCTTGTCTCGGGGTCAACTTCTGGGGATCCTAACCTAAGACATATCCATGGTGTCCATCATGCGTCCCTGTCGCGGGACCCATTGTACAGATGGGAATACAGTGGCTAGTCAGAATTTGCGCAGCTACCAGGTGGCCCAGGTGGGAACCAGTTCTTGGATTTCTAGCTCCTCATCCATGTTCCTTTGAAGGAAGGACTGAAACTCCAGCGATGGCTGAAAATGCAATCTGTCCCTTCATTTTTCTCATCTCCTGAATGCAATGAATCTTCTACAAACACCTGCCTGTGTGTGTGTCTCCCCATATGGTATGTCAGGGTCCCTGGGCCTCTTGTCTCTAAAGTGATTATGCTGTCTGATACTAAAATCCGTTCAGCATTTCATGTTGGTCACATTCTAAATGCTGAGTTTGACTATAATTGCAGTAGGCAGACCATAATACATTTATTTAACATACCTTGAGTTAGGACCTCTTGCATACATTAGCATGCTATTTGCATCTATTTCATTGGAGAGGGATGGGATGAACAGATGCAGCTCCTGAGTGGGTCGGCTTGGCCTCTCGTTACCTGGAACGGGGGCTGAGCTCCACCAAGCCCGCCCCTGCCCCAGGTGCTGTGCTTACATCAGTGGCTGAGCTGACTCTCACCTCTGCTCTGCTTACAGGGCTTATTTGGGTAGGAGCTGGGGCTCTTATGTGAGCTCTTATGTGAGCCTCATGTCACCCCGGGACTCACCTTGCCTATGACAGGGGTGATGCTCCCTCTGTGACAATCTCCCCTCCCACACACGTCACTCCAGACCATGAGCTCCATGAAGGACAACGGCACTTCTGTCTGGTCATGCTGCGTTCCCAGAGCCTGGCATGCAACAGATGTTTAAAGCACTACGTGTTAGATGAATGGATGAACGAATGAACAAATGAATAAATAAATGCACATAGGCTGGTTAATCTTTCAAAGAGCACAGTTCTGATGCTGTCTGTCCCTGTCTTGCCCAGACACTCGGGGCCCCTTATGAACTGCAAGACAAAAGCCAGGCTTCATTCCGGCATTCCAAGCCTTTCAGACCTGTGAGCGTACACACGATTGTGGCACACACACTGTGCCAGGCCTGCGACAGTGACCCTGAAACGGAGGCTCGGAGAGGGAAAGAGGTGGACCGTCTTACTCTCCTGAGTTACACAGTTTCCTGTCTTCCCTCCTTCCCTCTCCACTCCTGGTTAGAACCTCCAGCCCAGGCCCTAGGCCAAATACCAGGGTAGGGAGAGAAGGCTTAGAAATGATACGTAGACCCTGTCTGGAAGGGGACAGTGGCGGGACTCACCCCTGGTATCTCTAAAGAAGGAGAGATTAGGATTAGCCTGAGGTTAGGGTCAGATCTGTTTCCCGGCAAGACAGTGACTGCAGTTCCCCAATCTGTCCAGCAGGGAGCAGCAGCGTCCCTGGTTCCAGGCGCTTGTTGCAGCTCCTGGGTAGAGGGGTGGCTGCATGTGCTAGCCAGGCGTGGACGAGTGTGTGTTTGTGTTTTCGAGCGTGGAAGAAGGTCTGAGTGTGTGATTGAGTGGGCACGGGGAGAGAGTGCCTGGAGTAGGAGTGTGTGTGTACAGGTGTGTGTTATTTGTTCTCACTCAGCTTGCTAAGTGTCTGCTCTGTGCCAAGCCCTGCTCTAGAAGCTTGGGGCTCAGCGAGAAACCACACGGATGTGGCCCCTGCTCGCATGAGACCGGGGCTGGGTAGAGGGGAGAGAAAGAAAAAGCAAGAAAATAAATAAATAAGATGATGTCACAAGGTGATGAAGATCGCATGTGGGGGCAGGGACTGATTTGGCCCAGGAGGTCAGAGCACCCCTCCAAGGTGACATTGGTCCTGAGACCACAGGACGTGACAGCGTCGGCCAAGCTCGTTCCACACAGAGGGAGCAACAAGGGCAAAGGCCGGATCGGTGTCGTCTTGTAGGCCTTGGAGTTTGAAGAGCCCACATTTGATGCTGAGGCTAGGAAGCCCTCAGGTGTTTTTAAACAGCCGGGTGATGGGACTCACACTGCAGGAGGCCGCCTGGCTGCCGAGTGGGAGACGTTTTACTGTCGGGCCTGTGGCAGTGGGGAGGCTACTGCATCGGTCCAGGCAGGAGTTGCTGTGGGACCGCGGGGCTGCGGAAGGGTGTGGACACCACACGTCTTGCAGGTGGCAGTGAGAGTGGGGGCGAGAGGCGGAAGCAGGGCAGGTCCTGGCTCGTGGCCTGAACGGAGCCAGACTTCTACGGGGAGCAGCTGTGCGAGGGGCGGCCTGCTTCTGCGGGGCCTCTCTGGCTTGGCTCCCTGAAGCGTCCGACCAGCTCAGGCCTCTGAGAGCCGGTTCCTCCCGTTCCTTTGGGAGAGAGGTTCTGGAAACAGCTGTTCCCACCCTGCCCTCTGGGCTCACCCAGGGCCCTGCAGGGCTCAGGAACAGACCATTCCGCTGGAATCCTACATGGGGACTTTTCAGTTCCAAGCAACTCCACCCCGCAACGCTTTTGTCTTCTCTCGTTCAACCCTGCCAGGGAGGAAGAAGGTGGGCTTCGGAGACAGTCAGGACCCTCACTCTTGGAACCCAGGCACCGCGTCGTGAGGAAGCCTGGACCCTGTGGAGAGCTGCTCAGCTGACGGCCAGCACCCACCACCCAACGCCTGAGCGAATGAGCCTCAGAAGCTTCCAGACTCAGCTCGTGCGGAGGAGCAGACATGAGCTGTCTCTGCCACGCCCTGCCCAGTTACACATGTGTGCATACGATTAACGTTCCTGTATTAAGTTGTTACGCTGTGCATTGGTTTGTTATGTAGCAATAGATAACTGGAATAAATAACCTTGATGCTCAGCCCTGTCCTTACCAGCTGTGTGAGCTTGAGCAAGTAGCTGCACCTCTGTGAGTCTCAGTGTCCTCCACTGTGGAGGCAGGGCAGCTGGAGCCTGAGGTTTGTGCAGTGCAAAGTCCACGGGCCTCTGTCCGGTACTCTGGAAAACTCCAGAAGGGTCCAAGCTGGGTTGGCCAGGAAGGGACAAGGACGAGGCGGTGCCTGAAGAAATGCCCCTGTATCTGGACGCTCGGTGCTTCTAGGCCCACAATCCTGGGTGGGTCCACCAAAGGGACTTCCTCCCAAAGCACGGCCCAGGTGCCATGCAGGCCCTCCCGCCCCAAGTGGCTCAGGGTCGTGACACTTCGCCTCTGGACAGCCCCTGCCACTGCAGTCATACCCTGGCCTTGCAGTCCTTCCATCACCAGGACTGGGGACGGGGGGCGGTATTAGGCCCAGAAATGCCACCTCTCTGCACCTTCTCCTCACCTTCCACCTCCCCAAACCCCCCCGAACCCTGCGTGGGCCCTCTGGACCCTCCCCCGTCCCTCTCTTCTGGCCACAGTCGTGGGCTGTGCTGCTGACCCCCCACCCGATCCTGGGCAGGACACTTTGCCAGGCTGAGCCTCGGTTCCCTTCCCTGCAAGGATGAGGCTTATTTGCTGAGTTCCCGGTGGGACTCAAGACAATGATAACTGCACCGTAGGTGGCTCTTCTGGCAGGTGCTGGAAGGCTGGGCGTGGGAGGGCCACATACAAATGCCTCTGCGGTTGGCAGCTTGACTCCCAAGACTCCAAGGACACTTGCCGGCCCTCTCCAGCACCCAGGCAGATCTGGCTGGGCTGGTGGCACAGGTCCCACTAGAGACCTCAGCCGCCCACAGTGGGTGATGGTGGCTATTGTCAGACAACAGGCCCCAGCTCAGTCCCTGAGCCCCAGGGTCAGCCGCCCCCCAGATGGCCTGCTCTTTCTGGGCTGTGGGGGCTGCCAGTGGCTTCCTAGATTTTTGGCCTTGATTGAGCCTGGTGGGATGAGGGGGCAGGCTGTGCTCTGGGGACTCTGTAAATTGCCATGCCCCTTGAGAGGCAGACCCAAGAGAAGCTGAAATGAGAAATCCCAATCTGTCACCGGGTTTGGGACCCAGAGAAGGGGAGGGGCTCACCAAGACACAGAGCAGGTCAGTGGTGGGGTGTGGGCTGTAGAACCTGGATCTTATCTCCTAATTCCCATCCCTGCTGGAGAGATGGTGCAGACAATTCAGAGAGGTCAAGTGACTGACCCAAGATCACACAGCAGATAAGGAGCAAGGCTAGAAGACCAGCCAGGTCTGTCTATTCCAAGATGACCGGAGCACCCTTTATGTACCCTTGTGCTTGCAGACAGGACTCCTTGGTGTACCTCAGGTGACTGCAGAAGTCTCAAGGTCCTCATGGGGAGGGGAAAGAGATTCTGAGCTCACAAGTGACACTTTGGTACTCCTTCCTCATTTTCCTCCATTTTCTTTGGATCTCACAAGGAAAAAAGAAAGGCTAAGACTTTTTTTGGAAAAATTGCTGACCCATTCAGTGCCTTCATTGCATCAGTGTGTAAACCGAGGCTCACAGAGGGCAAAAGACTTGCCCAGGGGGTACAGCAAGGCCTAGAAGCCAGAGCTCCTGACCCCCTACACCTGTGGGTCCCCGTTGCTCTCTTCAACCCAGGGTGATGGGAAATAACACATACAGAGCACCTGTGTGTTGCTGGCTCTCTGACAGGGGCTCTGCGGCAGCCAGTAAAGGCTAAATCACTCCCTTTAAAACAGTGTCATGAGAATTCTCTTTCCTCTCCTTCACGCTGCTAAGTAGCATCCTGCCCCTTTCTTCCCAGGCAGCTTGGCACTTGGTGTGCTCAGAAATGATCACGTGTGGCCGGGCGCGGTGGCTCACGCCTGTACGCCTGTAATCTTAGCACTCTGGGAAGCCAAGGTGGGAGGATTGCTTGAGGTCAGGAGTTCGAGACCAGCCTGAGCAAGAGCGAGACCCAGTCTCTACTAAAATTTAGCTGGGTATAGTGGCGCATGCCTGTAGTCCCAACTACTTGGGAGACTGAGGCGGGAGGCTGAGGCAGGAGTATTGCTTGAGCCCAGGAGTTGGAGGGTGCAGTGAATGAGGCTGACCCCACAGCACTCTGGCCCGAGCAACAGAGCGAGATTCTGTCTCAAAAAAAAAAAATGAAATGATCATGTGAGTTACGGATTCACTTATTCATCGCCAGCCCTTTGCCAACGGGAAGGTCAGCTCCAGCAGAGCAGGGACCAGGTCCAGCCTGTGGGCAGGTGTCTGCCTCCCCTGCGCCATGCTGGGCACACAGCAGGTGCTCAGTAACAGAATGGTGAAGTCGAGTCCTCGCAACACCCCTAGAGGGGACATGCATCATTTTTAGTCACCTGGTATCCAACCTCCTGGTTTTCTTTTCGGGAAATCCCACATCGTTTGGAGTTTGAGTGACTTGATAAATTCCCCAAGATAAATTGGATACTGCTCCCCTCCCACTGCAGACTGATAATAATAATAATACCAACGAGCATTTATTGAGTGCTTTCGAATGCAAGGTGCTGTTCTGTGTGCTTTCCACATACCACTTCATTGCGTCTTCACAGTAAACCCAGACACGGACACAGCTCCCAGCCCATTGAGAGGGCAAAAACCAAGGCTCAGGGAAAAAGGAACTTGCTAGAAGGTAGCAGACTGAGATAGACTGGCTCCGGAGACTTCATGTCTTATCACTACCCTGAAGGTGTCTTTTCCTCAGGCCCTGCCCCTCACCACACTCATGCAACCAAAGTGAGACCTGTGTCTTTACTTGGTCACAGGGGACTTTAACGTCTGAGCGTAATGACACAGGATGGAGGAAACGGTGGAGTTGCAAGGCCGGGCACAGTGGCTCTTGCCTGTAATCTAGCCCTCTGGGAGGCTGGGGTGGAAGGATTACTTGAGCTTGGGAGTTCAAGACCAGCCTGAGCAAGAGTGAGATCCTGTTTCTAAAAAAAAAAAAAAGAAAAAAAAAAAAACTGGTGGAGTTGCTCGTTCCGTGGGTGTGGCCCTGACAATCAGGTGGCTACTATTCTGACTATTCTGGTTCGTGCCTGGTTCCACGCCTGCCTCTCCAGCCTTTCCCTCAATTCTCTGATCCCCAGCAATCTCCCAATAAATTCTCCTTCTACTCAGGTGCCAAAGATCCTAATATTAATAGATACAAGAGCAAGAGGTGATGTATCAGTTAGCTGCTTCCATGGGACAAAACACCCCCCAAACTTAGTGGATTAGAACAAGCCATTATTTAAAATGTAATCATTTCTAACAGCTCTGTGGGTCTACCGGGAAGTCCTCCCGATCTGGACCAGCTCTCCTAGGATAGCTTTGCTCACCTGTCTGGCACAACGGGGATGGCTCACCTCTGTCTCACGTGGACTGTCACCATCCAACAGGCTAGCTCGGGCTCATTCGTGGTGGAATCAGAGTTCCAAAGAGCAGCAAGTGCTTTGCAAGCCTCTGCCTGCATTATGTTTGCTACTGTCCCCATTGGCCAAAGCAAATCCCGTGACCATGACCAGAGTCGGGGTGGGCGCAGACTACCAAAAGGGCATGGAGAGAGGGAGAATAACGTGTGGCTATTTTTACCATCTACCACTGGCGGGAATTATTAGAGGTGGGTGCTGTGCTCATCGCTATTGTACGGATGGGGAAACTAAGGCACAGAGAGGGACAGTGACTTTCCCAGCAGCACACAGCATGGAGGCAGAATGGAGATTTTCCAAACTCTGGGGAATGTCTAACCTCTGTGCGCTGTTTAAGGCAGAACTCTGTTTTTCTCTCTCTGATGTGAAACAAGCTGATACAATACTCTCTCTGGCCATAAGGAAAATGCAACAGTGAAACATTTGTTGTGCAAAATTAGCCAGTCCCATTTCCTGCGCCAAGTGCTGACCTGGGATAATTGCCTTTATGCACAGAAAAATAAGAATGGGACCTGCAAGTGTTTTCTAGAGCCCAGAAAGGTCGTCTTCTTTAAAATATCAATTACCTATTCTCACTTCAGAGAAAACACTCCGGTGACACATTTTACATTCTAAGTAGAATTCAGTGCTCTTGGCAGAAATCTACCTGAAAATTTGCTCGGGGACCAAGCAGCAGGACAGAGGCCCCCAATTACCTCGGCTATCGGCGTTCCAGGCAGCAGGACACAGTGGCCATCTCAATAACGACCTGCTTTTTTCATCCAAAAGAAAACCCAAAGGGTAAAATCAGCCCTGCAATTGGTTTCCCCTCCCCGTGCCTGGTCTGCTGTCCATGGCGGGTTGGGGTGGGGACTGGGGGTGGGGGTCACTCCCCAGCCTCGTGCACACTTAATAGTCACACAGCGAAGGCACAGAATAAACTCTTCCTCCGGCTGCGATCTCAGTGTGTGCAACTGGCTAGTGAGCCAACAGCTCTTGGCCTTCGTCTTCTCATCTGTAGAATAGGAGCAAGAACGACACACACAGAGCTGGGAGCAACGGTGGCGCCATGAGCTGTTCTAGGCCGCGGGACTTTGTGTGAAGGCAAAGAGGGAGCAAACATTCACCCAGCACTTTCTGTGCACCTCAGGCCTCACCCTCCTCAGTCCCATCTAAGCTCAGGGTCAGGCTCTGGAGCGGGACTGCCAAGGTTCCAGTCCCAACCCCGCCACGCCCCAGCTGGCGGACTTTAGGCAAGTCGCTTAATGTCTTTGAGCCTTGGTTTTCTCATCTGTGTAATGGATCACCCACTGTGCCTACATCATAGAGTAGATGCCAGGAGTGAGCAAGTTCATTCCTGCCAAGTGCCGAGAGAGGCTCCTGGTGTCCTTGTCCCCAGGCGATGGGAGGAAGAGCATGAAGGAGGGTGAAGAGAGGAAGGCAGGTTAGCTCTGCTTTCAACCTGTTGAGTTTGAAGTGCCCTTGGGACGGGTGGGTGGAGACAGGGGCACATTTTGGTGGCGGGGGAGGCACAGGTGGATGAAAGGCACGGAGGTTGCGCTGGTCCCGCGAAGGGCGCAAGCAGGGCCAGGCAGCCCCTTCCTCAGAGGGCAGCGCTGCGCACCTGCGGGAGGAGGGGTCTGAGGTGCGGCGGGTGGAGGTGAGCCGTCTGAGAAAGGTGGTCACAACCCTCAGGTCCACCCCTAGGCTGGGCCGGCAGCCCCTGGTTCGAGCCATTTCCCCCTCACTGGGCCTCGGTTCCCGTGTATTTAAATGAGGACCTCACCTGCAGTTTCGGGAGTGCTGTGGAGATTCCAGGTGTGTCCGGTCTGTAAGGGCATGACGCAGAGACAGTGTTAGGGGTCCGTAGCTGTGGCCTGACACCCTGTGCCCCTACCCTCCACAGCCGATCTGTCAGCCAATCCTGGTGGCTCTACCTTCAGAACCTCTCTAGACTCCGGCCACTTCTCACGCCTCCGCCTCTGCCCTCCTGGCCCGAGAACTGCCACCTCCCCAGGGCCATGGTGCTGGCCTCCTGGCCCTTGCTTCCCCAAGTGTCCCCCACCCCAAATCTTTTCCTAACATAGATGCCGAAGGACACTTTGAAAATGGAAGCCAGATCCTGTCATGCTGCTCAGAACCCTCTGAAATCTTCCCTACCGCCTGGAGGGCAAGAGGTGGCCTACAAGGCCCCCAGGATCTGATGTCCCCCATTTCATCTCCTCCCCTTGCTTCCTGGCCTCAGACCCCCACCCCAGACCCCCACTCAGGGCTTCTGAACTTGTTGCTCCCCCTCCCCGACCATCACCTGGCTCACTCACCCTTCAGTTAGGCCTCTGCTCAAATTGCACCTCTGCAGGGGAGCCACCCTGACCGCTGACTCCTCTTTCTTCAACGTGCTCATGGCCTGATGTATACTTTTGCTTATTTCTATGTGTCTCCCTCTACTGGGTTCTAAGTGCCATCAAAGCAGAACTAAAGGGATGGATGACTGTGAATCCCCACGCCGTTGGCACGGGCTTGGCTCAGAGTGGACCCCAGTGACTGTGACCGTAACAGGAGCTCACTCTCACTGACCTTCAAGAAGGGACCGGGCTCCTGTGTGCACTGCCTCCCCATGGCTCTGCGAGAGCAGGTGCAGTACGATTCCCCGGTGGACAGAGGACAGCCTGCCCTGGGTCGCTGTGGGTGAGAGGAGGCCCGAGGCATGGGTTATGCCCAGCGAGGCAGCTCAGGCCATGAGTCCCAGGGCAGAGAGCTCAGCAGGAAGCTAGGCGGTGCCCCAGGGGAGCACCTAGAATCCTGGGAGTGAGCAGGCAGGTGGACAGGTGAGGCTCAGCCTCGCAGGGTCATCAGTGCCTGGGTGGGACTGAGGCCCCAGGCAGCAGCGTCCGGGACATACCGGCCTGCGCTCCTCCCAGGCCCCAGGCATCCGTCTATGCAGCCTCCTTTCAGAGCCAGTGGGCCGGGTGAATGGGCGGTGGGCCCTGTCAGGGCAATTAGGCAGCACAAAGCTGAAGGGCTGGTGGCTGGGGACGTGGCCTGGGGAAGGTTCTCTGCACAAACACGGAATAAAGGCCCTGCCTGCCCCTCTCACCCCTGCTTACCGCCAGATTATGTAACGTGTTGATGCTGCAAGTGGCATCGGCCCAGCCCTCTGAGGACCCTGCCTGAGCCCCGGGAAATGAGTCTCGAGAGGATGACCCAGATGGCTGGACACCCAGCTCACGCGCGCACACACCGCCATCCAGGGAACGCAGAGGCCTGCCTTTGGAGTCATTCACTCAAGAACTCTTTATTGAGCGCCTACCGTGTACCCTGCTCTCTTCCAGGTGCTGAGGGTACAACCGTGCGCATGACGGACAAAATGACGGCTCGTGGGGAGCTGCCTTCTCTAGCAGAGACGGGCAAGGAGGACGACACGTAGGTGGTACGTCAGACGGTGACAACAAAGCCAGCAAGGAGGACGGGAGAGAGCGTGAGCTGGGCACACGCCAGGCAGGGGCGGGGGAAGCATTTCAGGACGGGGAAGGAGTGTGGGGCCTCAAAGTAGCACAAGCGCTGGTGGGGCCGGAACAGTGAGCGAGGGGGGAGGGGAGTGGAGCCGTCGGGGAGGGGACAGTGGCGGACGAGGGCCTCCTGTGCATGGCTGGGACTCAAGGAGAGGGACACCAAGGCAGGTTCAGGGAACAGCACTGAGGGCCAGTCTGGCGCCGTCAGTGTCCTCGGTGTGGTGGCTGCGTGTCTGTCATCTACGAGCAGAGCTGGTGGCTCCTCTCCCTCTCGAGCCAGTGCAGGGCGTCAGTAGGACAGCGGTGTCCTGCCCACTGAGTCACTTCGCCGAGTTCGCTTCCTCCCCCGCAACTCGCCCAGGCTCTCGCGCTGAGCTCCGGCTATCCGTGGCCCAGGCAGGTGACCCAGGCAGTGCTGTGGCTGCTGAGGGAGGAAGAAGCTGCCAGAAGGGTCTCGGGAGGCCCAGGGACAGCCTGGTGGTCAAAGGTCAGAGCCCTGAGCTGACTCTTGGAGGTGGAAAGACCCCTCTGGACCAGCCACCTCTTGCTTTCCCCAGCACTTAATTTGAGTATTTTCACACTGACAGGTTAAAAGAACTGTACGATGAACACACATGTAGCCTTCAACTAGGCTCCCAATTGTTAGCATTCTGCCACATTCGTGCTCCTCTTGATAGACAGATAGACAGATATTAATAGATAGAGGTACAGACACAGATATCATAACACTTCGCTCCTAAACGCATCAGCGCGTAACCAGGCATCTCCCCAAATCAACAGGCATTCTCCTACCCAACAAAAACACTAAAATACCAAAATAACCAAAATGCTTAACATCGTCGCAATACTATATCCCCATACGGCCCATATTCTAAGTTCCCCAAATGTCTCGATAATGTCCCTGATAGCTGTTTTATTTTACTCTTCTCAGCACAGGATTCCATCAAGGATCGGACACTTCATGTGGCTGTCACATTCCTTCCGCGTCTAATCCAGAATGAAGAGTCCCCCCACACCATCCTGCCCACCCCCACCTGTTTTCGCTGTCATGACACTGACAGTTTGAAAAGAGACAGCCCAGTTGTCTTGTAGAATGTTCCTCAGTTTGGGCGGATCTGATTGTTTCCCCGTGATTAGATTCGGGCTAAGCGAGCCGGGCGGTAACGCTGCAGGGGTGAGGCGACGCCCTCCCCTCCGCGTTACATAAGGAGGGCATCGTGCCAGCTCGTCCTATCACTGGTGCTGCTGAATGGGATGATTTGATTAAAGTGCATCCCAAAGATCTCCCCGTTGTAAACTTAATCCTTTGCTTTGTAAATAATAATTCATCTGTGCGATGAATTATGATATTTGAGACATGTGAATACCCTGTTTCCTCACAGAATTTCACACAGCGACTTTAGCAGCCATTGATACCTTGCCTGAATTGATTTTTGCATTGGTGGCTGCAAAACAGAGATCTTCCTGGTTCTATTATTTTTTTCTACGTTCTTCTGTAATGTTTTTCCCTTCCTTCACCCTCCTCCCTTTTTGTAGTATCCACAAACTTATGAAGTACGATTATTATTCCATATGTTAAAAATCCACTATCATCACTGTTCTTTATTGATGTTCAGATTGTTCCAAGTTTGGCCTGTGGGAGTCCCCGTATGTCTCTCCCCACTCCATCCCCCTTTTAAACAATTTTCTTGAGGCACAATTGACATAATAAGTTGCACACACTTGAAGTACACAACTTAGTAAGTTTTGCCCTCGTATACACCATGAAACCTTCGCCGTATGCCAGATAGCGAACACGCCCATCACCCGCAGAGTGTCCTCATGCGCCTGTGACCTCCTTGCTGGTGAAGGCACCATCCTCAAGCAACCACTGATGTGTTTGCAGCTACCGTAGATTAGTTTGCATTTTCTAGAGTTTTATGCAAATAGAATCATACAGTACGTGCTCTTTGGTGTCCAGTTCCTTTCGCTTATCATCATTACTTTGAGATTCATCAGTGTTATTGTTGTGTATCAATAGTTC
This sequence comes from Avahi laniger, assembly GCA_963575035.1. NCBI lineage: Eukaryota > Metazoa > Chordata > Mammalia > Primates > Indriidae > Avahi > Avahi laniger. The sequence continues at coordinate 2,884 of CAUYSK010016273.1, read as the reverse complement.
TTTCCTTTTTGTTTCTCAGTATCATTCCAGCGTATGAATATATCACAATTTTTTTTTTTTTTTGAGACAGAGTCTCACTCTGTTGCCCAGGCTAGAGTACAGTGGCGTCATCATAGCTCACAGTAGCCTCAAACTCCTGGGCTCAAGCGGTCCTCTTGCCTCAGCCTCCAGAGTAGCTGGGACTACCGGCACATGCCACCACGCCCGGATAATTATTTCTATTTTTAGTGGAGACAGGGTCTCGCTCTCGCTCAGGCTGGTCTTGAACTCCTGAGCTCAAAGGATCCCCCCACCTTGGCCTCCCAGAGTACCACAATTTGTTTATCCATGTGTTGATATGCTGATGTACATTTGGGTTGTTTCTAGTGTGGAGCTATTACAGATAACGCTGCTATGAACATCTGTGTAAGTCTTTGTGTGGACATAGATTTCCTTTTCTCTTGGGTAAGTACCTAGAAGAGGAATGGCTGGATTATATGGGAGGTCTATGGTTAACTTTTAAGAAATTGCCAAAGTGTGTCCAAAGTGATAATATTAATACCATCTCCCATTCCTACCGGCAGGGTATAAGAGTTCCAGTTCCTCCAAACGCTTGCCAACATTGGCATAGTCGGTCTTTTTAATTTTAGCCACTCTATTAGGTGTATAGTGGTATCTCCTTCGTGTTTTAAATTTTAAGTTAAAAAAATTTTTTTTTGTTTTTTTTTTTTGTCATAGTTGTTGTTTTTTTATTTTTTTGGAGACTGAGTCTTTGCCCTGTCTAGGCTAGAGTCCTTTGGCGTCACCCTAGCTCACAGCAACCTCAAACTCCTGGGCTCAAGCCATTCTCTTGTTTCAGCCTCCCACAGTGCTAGGATTACAGGCATGAGCCACCGTGACCAGCCATAAAATAATTTTTGGTTTAATTTTCCTTGAATGATGTTGAGCATCTTTTTATGTGCAATTGCCATGTTTATGTTCTCTGATGACAGGTCTATTCAAATCTTTTGCCAACTTTTGGTGGAGTTGTTGGTTTTCTTATGGTTCAATTTTGAGAGTTCTTTATAATTCTGAATACAAATTCTTTGTTACATATATGCTTTGTAAAGATTTTCTCGCAGTCTATGTTTTGTCTGTTCATTCTCTTAACAGTCTCTTGAGATGTAGACGTTTGAAATTTTGATGTGGTTCAATGTACCCATTTGTTCTTTTATAAACTGTGCTTTTTGGTGTGACATCTAAGAGATATTTGTCTGACACCAGACCAAAAAGATTTTTCTCCTATATTTTCTCCTGGAAGTTTTATCATTTTAGATTTTATATTTACATCTACAATCCATTTTGATTTAATTTTTGTATACAGTGTAAGGCAAGATTGAGTTATCTGGTTATCCGGTTGTTCTAGCACCATTTATTAAAAAGGCTATCTTTTTTCCGCTACATTGCCTTCATATCACTTTGTCAAAGATCAGTTGTCCGAATATGCATGGATCTGCTTCTGAACTCTCTGTTCTGTTCTGTTGAGCTACATGTCTGTTACGCCGATACCATACTTTCTGATTAGTGTTGCTTTATAATACTTCTTGAAATCAAGACGTTAGCCTTCTTTGTTCTTTTTCGGAGTTGTTTTGACCCCTTTAGGCCCTTTATATTTTCATGCGAATTTTGAAATCAGCTTGTCGATTCCTCCAAAAAAGCCTGCTGACATTTTGATTGGGATTACATCGGACCTATGGGGATTGGTTTGGGGAGAATCGACATCTTCACAATATTGAGTTTTCTGACCCATGAACAAAGTACTGTCAGTTCTTGTTATTTGTGGTAGTTATGTTCTATAATGTCTCTCTGAACGCAGAATTAGCAAATACTGCACTGAAAAATTGCCCTTAGGGGAAATGCAGGGTTAGGTTTCTGTGAACCTCTGGTTACAATATTCTCATCAACCCATCAACACACGTACGTTACCTTGCTTTGTGTGTACTTCTGTTTAAAGGCACCTTGTGTAAGAGCTATCGTTGATTCATTCACATTGAACTCAACAACCAACAGCACCACAATTCGTCCCTCAATGAAGCTTGTCCAACACACGTATCTTCTCCACGAGGCACACTGCAGCCTCCTCGCATATGGGAACAGCAGGTAGCACTCAGTACTAGCTTGGGGGCCATTCTAAAATCACCAACAAAAAGCACAAACATGAAAAAGTCACACTAAATGGACTGTGAAAAGAATGCTCATTAACAGTTATGAGAGCGAAAACAGGAAGGCAGGAAGTGGCCTTGTTTGACCTCAGCTGGGAATGTGAGCATCGGGCTACTCAAAAATTTTGCTACCTGCCCATCTGTGAATAACTGAAACAGCACTTGATTATGGGTTTTGGAGCTACAAATAAATTCTAGTTGAGTAGGTAAATTCGCGAATACGCAATCCACAGATAACAAGGATTGACTTATATCTCTCCATTTATTAAGGTTTTCTTTATTTTCTCTCAGTAGCCTTTTGTAGACTGTATAAGTCTTCGATATCTTTTGCCAGAATTATCCAAAAGTGGTTCATATTTTTTGATGATACTGTAAGTGGTAGTATTTTTTCTATGTCAATTCCTGATTATTCACTGCTAGCATATAGAAATACAATTGAGGCCAGGCGTGGTGGCTCACGCCTATAATCCTAGCACTCTGGGAGGCCGAGGCGGGTGGATTGTTTGAGCTCAGGAGTTCCAGACCAGCCTGAGCAAGAGCAAGATCCAGTCTCTACTAAAAATTAGAAAGAAATTAATCGGACAACTAAAAATATATAGAAAAAATTAGCCGGGCATGGTGGCGCATGCCTGTAGTCCCAGCTACTTGGGAGGCTGAGGCAGGAGGATTGCTTGAGCCCAGGAGTTTGAGGTTGCTGTGAGCTA
>CAUYSK010016272.1:0-12337 GCA_963575035.1 Avahi laniger | reverse complement strand
CTGCCTCAGCCTCCCAAGTAGCTGGGACTACAGGCATGCGCCACCAAGCCCAGCTAATTTTTTCTATATATTTTTAACTGTCCAATTAATTTCTTTCTATTTTTGGTAGAGACGGGGTCTCGCTCTTGCTCAAGCTGGTCTCGAACTCCTAAGCTCAAACAATCCGCCCGTCTCGGCCTCCCAGAGAGCTAGGATTACAGGCGTGAGCCACCGCGCCCGGCCTCTGTCTTATATTTCTTGATGCCCCTCTTCCCTCTTCCCTAGCTCCAGCCCCTTTCCCTCAGTGCCTTCCTGCTACCCCAAAGCTACCCACAGGAGCTTTTGACATTTTATGTTCATCCATCCACATATCCAGCCAACTACATAACAAGCATTTACCAAATGCCTTCAATGTGCTAGACACTGATGGTGTAAGACCACATAAGACATGGTTCTGGTTCTCAAGGAATTTGTAGGGAAGATAAAGTTTGCAGAATGGTATCATAAGTACTATTAATAGCAGCATATAGAGTATACAGAGCAGTGGCCAACAAACCAGACTTGAGTGGGTGGGTCGGTAAAGTGGATGTTCTAGCCAACTCCTTTATTTCCTTCCAAACGCAGCTCAAGGTTAACTCTTCCAATAAATAAAATCTGGACACCCAGATCAGAAAAAGTCTTTCAGGCTATGGTAAAGACTCTAGATTTTAATTCTAAGTGTAATGGATGCCAACTGGCTCATGGAGGAATGATATGACTTGATTAAACATTTTTAACCAACTCACTCCAAATCCTGTGTGAAGAAGAGACTATTGATCCCAAATGTGAAAGTAAGGATAAGAAACTGTCTGCAGTTTTAGTCTGGGTAAAAGAGAATGGGGCTAGAACCAGGATGAGAGTGGTAGAGATGGTAAACTGACAAAACTTGCTGACAGACTGATTACAGGATATTTAAAGAAAAAGAAAAATCAAGGCTAACTCCTAGATTTGGGGCCTAAACAAATGGGAAACTATGGTGCCATTTACTATGACAAAGACGACTCAGAAAGAAATAGGTGAGGTGACATGGCCCAGGCCATGGAATGGGGAAAGGAATTTGGTTCCCCAACACAGATTCTAGCTGCGTAACCTTGGGCAAGTCATGCATCTTTCTGTGCCTCTAGTCCTTTTTCTAGAAATGGGGATAGTATGGAATTTATTTGGATGGGTGACTGATCATGGGATTAGTGCCTTGCATGTTCTATTATTAAAGAAGAATGACACATTAGTTAAGAGCACAACTTTGGTGCCAGACTGCCTGGGCTGAGTTCTGGCTTTACCATTCCCAGCTTTGTGACCTTGGACAAACTATTTGACCTCTCTGTGCATCTACAGTTTCAGTAAGGAGTCTACCAGTAACAAACAATATGTAAACAAATAATAACCAAGACTCCTAGAGCACGTATGTTTCAGGCCGTTTAAAGGGCATTACACATGTGAATGCAGTCTACCCTCATGACGGTAAGGCTAGTACCATTTTATAAATGAGGAAACCAAGGCACAAGGAAGTTAAGTAATATGCTTAGGCTCATGCAACTAGTAAGTTAGAGCCAGGGCACACTGTCTACCTACAATACATGTTGGCTGTTATTATGAATTACAATAACGATCTCTCCCCTCTCCCCCCAAAAAGAAACAGGTGAGGTGAGGCTGACAATCAAGAAATCAAATTTTGGACATATTAAGTTTGAGAAACTTATCGGTTATGCAGAGATCATAAGCAGGCAGTTAAGCAAAAGCAGTTTTTGAATAAATAGTCTAAGATATAGATACCTAATTTTTAATGAATTGCTTCAGTTTAGAAAGGGTAATTTTTAAAATTTTATAAACTAATCTTCAAAATTAAAAATAGAGCCATCTATCAGGGAGTCTAAATTTTAAAAAGGAAACATTGCGAAAATTCATTCATGAAAGATAAACCTATTACTCACGTAAAATCTTGAAGAAGAACACGGGCAGGGAAAAAGGGCACTTCAACATTGCTTTGTTTGGTTTTCCAGTCTAAAATGTTCATAACATCTTCCTTTTTCATTAAAAAGTCATCACAATTTCGTACAGCAGCTTCCAACAGGACCCGTATTGAGTAAGGCAGAACGTCTGATTCAAGAGAAAATATTACTATTAATAAGGGACAACAGTAAAAAGTTAAAGACAAATATGCTTTGTTTTCTCAATTTAAAAAATTCACTTTTTATTCTAATAAACATGGAGTATCAAACCATTTTTGTAACATCAACTTTCCTATATATGAGTCTAAGGCCCTAAAAAGGCAGAGATAAAAGCCTTCACACAGAGCTGCATTAATTTGCACATATCAGACTAGAACCATGACAAATAAACCCTTGACAGAGTCAGGAAATTCACAGAAAAATTGAAAAGCACAGAATATTCTAATTAAATACAATAATGAAGACATCCTTTTGAACAGCCAAAAATGGCAAAACTGTATAAAAGTTTGTAATAAGTTTAAAAGATGTCCATCAAGAATGGTTAAAATTTAGGCCGGGTGTGGTGGCTCACGTCTGTAATCCTAGCACTCTGGGAGGCCGAGGCGGGAGGATCGCTTGAACTCAGGAGTTTGAGACCAGACTGAACAAGAGCAAGACCCCATCTCTACTAAAAATAGAAAAGAAATTAAGCTGGCCAATTAAAAATATATAGAAAAAAAAAATTAGCTGGGCATGGTGGCGTATGCCTGTAGTCCCAGCTACTCGGGAGGCTGAGGCAGGAGGATCGCTTGAGCCCAGGAGTTTGAGGTTGCAGTGAGCTAGGCTGACGCCACGGCACTCTAGCCTGGGCAACAGAGTGAGGCTCTGTCTCAACAACAACAACAAAAAAAGACTGAATGAAAGTTTTCATGAAATGAATTTCACTCACCTAAGCATTCCAATTTACTTTTAAACTTTAACCATTCTTTGTTGTTGTTGTTATTTATTTAGGACCTACTAAGGGGCAGGTATTGGGTGAGTTACATACATTATCTCATTTAACACTTAAAGTAAACCTATAGGTAGATATTCCAGTAGAAGAGCTGTAACAGCAGAGAGTAAACTAGCAGATGCTGAGAAATGGACGCACACTCTGGTTTGGTTTTTGGCAGAATTTTACACCCCCACTTTGGAACAGACACAAATTCAGGAAGGCCCTTAATCTCTTTCTTCCTCCCTGTTTTCCCAGGCCCACCTCCACATACACTCTGATGCTCCAACTACACCATCTGCAAAGTTCCCTAAACTTCCAGACCTTTCTGATCCCCACTCTCACCATAGCAACTTTCTCCCTTACCCGTCAGAACCTGCCTGTCCATGCTTTCTCTGTTTATGCAGCTGGGTTCTAGATGGTTCAAGCTCTCATCTCCCCAAACTCCACACTTTTTTGCCTCTGTTCTTTTATCCCATCTGCCCAAGAAAACACCAATTCTTTTTTTTTTTTTCAGTTGGTCCATCTACATCACTTTCCTGCTCAAGAACTGTTTCCTATTCTAAAAATAACTCTATTGAGGTGTATTTCGCATATCTTATAATTCACCCAAGTGTACAATTTAGGGATTTTTTTAAGTAAACTTACCAAGTTGTGCAATCAGCACCATAAATCAGTTTCAGAACATTTTCATCACCCCATAAGATCTCTTATACCCATTTATGGTTAATCTCCATCCCCAGGAAACCACTAATTTATTTTTTACCTTTCTTAGATATTCTATATAAATGAAATTATATAATAATTCTATATAAATGAAATTATATAATAAATGAAATTATATAATATATAATTATATATATATAATGGCTTTTTTTCACTGAGCGTGCTTTGAAGGTCATCTGTGTTATACAGTATGTATCTATAGTTAATTTTGTTTTATTGCTGAATAGTAGTCCACTGTATACCAAATTTTGTCTATCCATTCACTCGCTGCAGGACATTTAGGTTGCTTTCAATTTTCAGCTATTATGAACAATGGTACTAAGGTCATTTGTTTGCAAATCTTAGTGTGAATAAACGTTTTCATTTCTCTTAGGTAGATACCTAAGAATGGAACTGGGGGCCGTATGGTACATTTTATGTTTAATGTTTTAATAAATTGTCAGAGTATTTCCCAAAGTGGCTACACCATTTTACATTCACCAGCAATGTATGCGGGTTTCCATTTCTTCAAATCCTCCGCAACATTTATTATTGTCTTTCATATAATACCCATTCTAGTAAGTATGAAATGGTAGATAATCATTGTGGTTTTAATGGTGGCGGTATGTAAAGGGGGAGAAGGGGGGGAACCTAAAGCATCAACCCAGGGCAACTAGTACCAATATAAGTACATAATTATAACCTCAGTTGCGTCCTCACTATTCACCCAGAAATTCTACTTTGTTTCTCTGATCTGCTTATTTTTCCATACTCCACAATAATTCTTATCTTTATCCGTTCTCCTTAAAATTTAATCTCTATTTACCTCCTACAGGACCTAGCCTCACTTCCTACCTACCTCAGCTTCCTCCAACTATACTCACAAATCTTGCTATGTCTGGATTCACCCTTTCCCCAGTTAAGTAAGCTGTGGAACTCTTCCTCCTAAATGCCAACTTCTCTATTAGGAGCTCTACATCCCACTCCCACTGACCATTTTAGGATCCATGAGTCATCAATTATTTCCTCTTTCCTTTTTTTGCAATCGACCCTTCGACTGGATTCCTCCAACAAACAGTTAAACAGCCTCTAGCCCCAGTTTAAAAACAAAAGCTTCCAAGTACTACTTTCTTCAAATTCTCAACCAAGTTTTTTGAAAGAATTATCTGTATTCCCAATGTCCACTTTTCCACCTTCCATTCACTCCTTAGCCCACACCAATCTGAATTCTATCCTTAAAACATCAACAATGTAGATCTAGATAGAGTGCCAATATCTTCGCAGAAATATTCAACAGAGCTAATAATTTCCTCCTCCTTGAAATACTCCAGTTTTCTTTCTGACATGTTGTTAGAAGACAATTTTCCATGTCTCCCATCCCACATTTCTATGTGACTTGTGAACAGAGGCAACGACTACCATTATTCCAGACTATTTTTTCAAAGACGGCTAGATAGTGAATAGCCTTGAAAGATAAGATACTGCCTCGCTCTGGGGCAAAGAGCAGGCGTGCTTATTACTCATAGAAGATTTGGGTTTCCTAAGCCACAGTTCCTTCTCTGTAACACAATCACTGTGTGTGCAGGTGTTACTTGGCCCTCTTCAACATCACCCTACAGAAACTGGAGTTGGGAAACCAACACAAAGGCTGATACTATAACACTTTGCTGTGGGTAATAAACTGCCCATTGTCTCTAATCCAGGAGTTATGTGCCTTTTGCCAATATCCATGAAACTATGTCAAGCTAACTTGTTACAATAACTTGCAAGGAGAATAAACTTTTAGATTCTTTACAGTTCTTAACACTTTGTGGTAGCCTTGTTTTGTTTTCCTTGCTAACCTCTACTCCTTTACCTGATCTTTAAATGCAGGAATTCCTCACAGTTCATATCTAGGCTCACTTCTTTTCTTACTATACTGTTTTCCCTAAGGGGTTTAATTGCTCCTATGGCTTCAATTATGACTATCTTTATACCAATAATCCCAAAATATTAATATTTTTCTGCAGCCCAGATCTGTATCCTGAGCTCCAAAACCATATGCCTAATTAACTGCCTCCTGAACATCTCTACTTGAAATCTGGTATGTTCCCAAATTCACTGTATCTGAACGGAACTCAGTGATTTTCCCTCTGCATGGCCCCTTATCATCACCTCCTCTTCTGTCCCCTAGAACAGTCAACAGCACCACCATCTGCCCTGATGCTTATGCCAAAACATCTAGGCATCTTCCTTGACACCACTCTCCCACAGCTTTCTAATTTGTCTTCTTTCACCGCCACCACTAAATCTAGTCCAAACCACCATTACATCGTCTGTCATCTAGGTTCGCCAGGTGGTTTTTCCAACCCCATACCTGCCCCACACCAGAGGTTTTCAAAATGTGGTCCCAGGACATCTAGGGGGCCCTGCAAACCCCTTCATCTGGTGAGGTCAACTGAGATACTATTTGCTTTTTTCAACATTTTGACATTTGCACTGATGGTTCAAAAGCAATGGTGAGTAAACTGTTGATGCTTTAGCAGGACTCAAGGTCAAGACACTAAATTGTACTAGAGGTTGAGCATCCCTGATCCCAAAATCCAAAATGCTCTAATGAGCATTTCCTCTGAGCATCCCATCAGTGTTCAAGAAGTTTCAGATTTTGAATTTTCAGGTTAGGTACATTCAACCTGTAGTATTCATACTTTTTTTTTTTAAGAGATGAAGGTCTTGCTATGTTGTCCAGGCTGGACTCGAATTCCTGGGCATAAGCAATCTTCCCACCTCAACTTCCTCAGTAGCTGGGACTACAGGCACATGCCACCAAGTCCAGCTCTTCATATTGCTTATTATCACACAAAATATCAGTTTCACTTAAGAATGTCTTTGATGAAGCAGAAAAACTGTTAATTTTATTAAATCTCTATTGCTGAGGTCAAATCTGTTTTAATACTCTGACAAAAATGAAATGTATGTATACAGTATTTCTGCTCAATATCAAAGTACAATGGTTGTTTGAGGAAAAACGCTTGTATGATTGTTCAAGTTGCAAGCTAAAATAGCCACTTTTTCAAAGAACACTGATTTCAACTGAAAAAACAATTGATAAACTATGGTTATTCAAACGTAGGTTATTTGGCAGAAAGTTTCTCAAAAACAAATGAAGTGAGCTTGTCTGTTCATTATCCAGTTCTTCCGGTCTGCTCATTACATTCACCGGTCTTTGAGAAATAAAGGTTCACTGAGTTATGCTGAACTTCCAAATGTGGACACATTACATGTTATATTTTAAAAGTATATATAAAAATACATACACATTCATTAATATCATTAGAGCCCTCTCAACATGGAAACCAGAGCCCCTATGTGGCTGCAAAGTCTGAAGGCCTCCTGCCTGTGCCAGTACCTGGACTGAGACACTCCCACACAGAAGGCCCACTGCCCTGCCAGTGTCTAGATTCCATCTGCAAGGTGCTTAGAGGGTCACACATGAGCTGCCACTCCTCCAGCAAGCCTCCACATGGTCCATGAGCTCTGAAGGGCTCTTGCCCCCTACCAGCACCTATTCTCCCAATGCATGCCCACACGACAGGTTACTGATTGCCTGATCCTTTGCCTGCACTCCAGAGGGTGGCCTACTGCCTGCTCGGCAACTCCAGACCAGCTCCAAGTGACCCAAACTAGCAGCTTCTCCGCTATATTGTAGGGCAAACCACACCTTCTCCAATGAGTTCTGAACCCTTTCCAAGTTTGTCCTTCCTTAAGTATTTTGGCTTAGCTCTATGGTATCATATACAGTTTCCTTACGGTTCTTATAACTTTTGTCATAGTTTATAATTATTTATATTAAACTTCCTCTGTTTAATCTCTTATGTGGTTTCTATCTCTTGACTGGACCCAGACTGCTACAACATACTAAAGCACTGTACTTAACACATTTTCCATGTATGTCACCATTACTAAATTACATGCTTTCTTTAGCACAAAGATGCTACCTTAGCCATCTTTCATTTGCCAGAAACACATAAATATCAATAAATGTTAGCTAAATGAATTAAACAGTGTCGTCAAGAGATTCATGCAACAAGAAGAAAAATGGACTGGATTACTTCTTCCTTTTTTAATCAGCAATTTCTAGAATTCTATGAATTCAGAAAGCTAATCCTTTAAGGAAAGGTAATCAAAAAGACATGGGAACCAGGACGCTGGTAACTTAAACTGGTAAAGTATGATAATTTGTATTATCATACTTCTGAAAGGAGCTGATAATAATAGATATCCTTTTGATCAATTACTTAGTGGAATATCCAATAGGTGGTTCAGGCTCTGAAAAAAGATGCTGAGGTCTGCTATTTTGTATGGGAGACAGCTGATGAAAGGCATACCCAGGTTCCCAGGATTATAGACTCTACTACTCAAGGCTAAATTGCTGCTACTAAGATTAGGTAATATAGTCTATCTCTCAGTACAGGGGTCACAAACTGCTGCTCTGAAGACATGTTTTGTTTTTTTCTGCCAAGTTTTAATATTTAAAATTTTAATTGCCAACATTTTAAAATGTGCCAGTTCAAACTACTACCCATGTCTTTTAAAACAGAGTTTTTTTTCACATGAAAATCCAAATTTTTGGCTTCTCAAGATAAAAATCAGAAAATTTTACAACACCAACCTCACACTTCTGCTGGAACTTAGTAGGCACCTACCTCTTTATATAAGGCATGCATTCTCCTGTTCACCACGCAATTCCCATCAGGGCCATTTCACTTGTTTATGTTGCCTCTCTGGTCCCTGTAGTAAGCATGAGCTTGCAACTTTTGCTATAATAGGTTTTTATAACCACGGGCTTTGGAATCACAGATTTTTGTTCACGTTTCTCTTCCACCATTTTGTAGGTAATGGTACTTAGTAGTGGGACCTTGGCCAAGTGCATAGTAAGATACTTCACAGAACTGGATACAGTAAATATGTGCTCAATAAATACTACCAATTTTATTACTGAGATTACTAAGATAGGAAACAATGGTATTGGGGAGAAAAAGTATTGGTTTTGAAATTAGAAGATATGGGTCTAAGACTAGGTTTCCTCACTTAGAAGACACATTGTGACCTCAAGCAAATTACTTAGACTTTTAACCCTATTTTCCTCATCTGTATAAAGTAGATTTAAAACTATCTTCCTGCCTATCATGAAGCAATGCAGTGAAGTAAAAGGGTTTTGTTATTTGTAAAATGGAAAATCCCAGGTTTAAACACTAGATGAAGAAATCACCTATAGGGAATATCAGTATTAACAACTGGCTAGTAAGCAGGCTTCTCATAACTAAATATGAAAGAGAAATACACCAGACTGAAGGGGGAAACACTCAAAGACTGGAGCTATATGTACTCCAGAACTGCCAAAAGCCCCAGAGAGACGGTATCTTTGGAGTCCAGACTGGGAAAGAGGGACAGGGGACTGGAGCAAGAACCAGCTAGCATAGCCACAGGGTGAATCTAAAAACCCTGCTCAAGGCCGGAGGCCTGGAGAAAAGATTAGGAAGCTGTTCCAGAAGGCCCTGAAAACCTATTAGACTTGGCAACAGGATTAACTCATGTCCATATCTGACTAGAGTCAAGGTATTGTTTTTGTTTCTAACCAGAACCAAGCCGGACAGGATTTTCAATAAAGAAATTCTGATCTTATTTTTTTTCCTTTTTAAAATACACTGTCATAGAGAGTCAAAGGAGGCAGAAAAAGAGAAAACATATTACTGCTTAAGATTTTTTTTCTTCACTCACTGAGAAAAAAAGAAAAATAATATATATTATCGATGAAGGTGCTGAAGCACATCCTCTCATCCACTACTGGTAAGCATGTGTACTGGCACTATTTGATACCATAACAGATGTTTCATAGTGCCTGTCCAAACTACCACCCATGCAATGACAGTTCTCAGTGTCCTCTTGCCTCCTCGGGTACAGTACTGAATCAAGAGCCAATCCCTTGGCAGGTCGTTAACTAATAGCCTAGTGAGAAGACACACTGGGCCAATTAGATTCATCTCTCAGAAATTTATAATCAGCACACAGACTGAGCTAGAAAGGTGTTATGAGCTAAGCTAGGGACTGAAGTTGCCATTTGGGACCAAGTACAAAGTGAGGAGGCAGAGGAGGTTTGTCTGCAATGAAATGAAGGGAGCAAAAGAGTGGAGGGGGGCAGAAATCTAAAGCCCCTGAGAGAAAAAAATAAAGAGCTTCCTCAATTCTAGCCCACTGTCATTTTCTTGAAAGTGAGCCACATTTCATTGGCCTGGGAGCTCTGTACCATTGGAATAAATCCTTGCTTACTTGAGCTAGTGGATGTTGTTCCTTACAATCACAAAGGCCTAATCTATAATAGAAATTGGCAATAAATGGAAAGCCAAAACCAAGAGACTCTTGAACAAAATGTGGAAGGTTGGTGAGAGCATGGTTGTACCTGGAATCACAGGATCATGTTAGGTAAAAGTAACAAACTACTTCATTGCTTACCCCACCCACATCCCTTTCCAGAGTTCACAAAAGCGACAAGATTAGAAAACTTGTATCCCTTTCAGCAAGATAACTGAACCAGCAATAGACACCTGATAAGTCCAGTCAAAATAGGTTAAAACAATTGATGAAAAAGTCCCCTAGAGTCTTCACTGGTTGGTAATGTAGTCATAACATACAAAGGGTCAGCAGTGGCCATATTGGGCATTACACAAAATTAGTAAGTAAAGTGAGCTGTAGAGATGAAGCCTAGAGTAGAGATTAAGCCTAGAGTAGAGATTCAAAAAGAAACTGCCCATGGCTGGTTCTGGTCCCTATGAGGCCTGGCTATACTTTCTTCTGTTTTCTTTGGATGTCTGGAAACTGCAACATCTTTTTTACTTGAGTAAAACAGATTTTTTTGTTCTTTACAGACCAGGGGTAAAGACTGGAACAGACAAGTATATAGTAAAAGTATAAAAATAAAAGTGTATGATGAGGGTGGAGGGAATAGGACACTTTCAACCCAACAATTCTATATAATGATAAGCTTGCACAAAAACTTAAATAGCACATACAGTAGTCTTATTTGTACAGAAAAGTTGGAAACAAGCTCCGTATTCAAAGGTCTGTTAACTAAACCATGTTCCATTCATACTGGCAATACCGTGCAGCCATTAGAAGCTGTAAAAAAGCATAGGTATCCTTTTCTACCCAAACTCACGCTCTCTGCCTCACACACCAAAGAGATTCAGATAGCAAGGGATACTTACTTGTATTCAATGACTTGGAAAGATATTCATGATATATTAAGTGAAAAAAAAAAAAGGTTACAAAACAATATATATTGTATTTTTGTTAAAAGTAGCACATTTACATATATTTGTATATAAACAAAAATGAGACTGTTTCTGCACTATCTGCAATGTTGTCTTTTTGTGGTTCTTATAAACAATAAAAACTCTACTAAAAAATTAAATACATATTTTCTTTCAGAAGCTACAAGGTACAATTTGGACACCACATCCTGGTTCTATTGTAGACTGAGTGGTAATGTGGTTAAAAAAGCAAACACTCAGGAAAGAACAAAGAAAGGGTGAATGAAATAAAGGATAGGGCCTGGGGCTTTATACCAGACGAAGACCTTACTGCTCAATAACAGCTATTCTTTAAAATAAACTTTTCACTCCAGCCAGGCAAGTCTCTTCACTGTTTTCCCCTTCACTCAACACACTTATTCATCTTTCCATTACGCTGTTCATTCTAATTCTCTGGTGTTGCCTGTCCTGCGTCATGCCCTCTGCTTAACAGCAATTCAAGTCTCGGTCCCTTCAGAAAGCAGTCTGACTATTCCAGGCAACAGTAATTTCTCCTCTCCTTGAACAATAGCTATAGTTTTGAATTCAGAGATCTATTTAAAAGACTCACTCAAAATCTCTAAGTCACTAGTCAGTGCACTGGAGCGCCAGATAGGTAGCTCCAGCACATTAAAAAACAGTTCCACACAAGTGAAATCTTATAAGACCAAAATGTAATCAATGTCTAAGACGTGTCCACTTCCATATAGATAACTTGAGTATAAACCTGGGAAGCAAAAAGATAAAAATAGCAGTAAAAAAGCAGGGTCAAATAATTGTTTTGTACTTTTTCTAAAGACAGACTAAGAGAGGGTATTAATTGGTGATGCAGATAGTCTAGGCTGATTCACTCACCAACCACTTCTCCCTCTTCTCTATAAAAGCTGTAAAGCTAGAATACAGTAGTCTCCCTCGTCTGCAGTTTGGCTTTTCATGGTTTCAGTTACTGCAGTACAGCACCATAAGATATTTTGAGAGAGACAACCTTCACATAACTTTTATTACAGTATGTTGTTATAATTATCCTATTCTATTATTAGCTACTGTTGTTAACCTCTTACTGTGCCTAATTTATAAACTAAACTTTATCCTAGGCATGTATTACATATGAAAAAACATAGTATATAATAGGGTTTGGTGCTATCCACAGTTTCAGGTATCTTCTGGGGGTCTTGGAATATATCCGCTGCAGGTAAGAGGGGGCTACTGTACTATCTTATCTTTCAGCCTTTTTTTTTTTTTTTTTTTTTTGAGACAGAGTCTCACTTTCTTGCCTGGGGCGAGTGCCGTGGCGTCAGCCTAGCTCACAGCAACCTCAAACTCCTGGGCTCAAGCGATCCTACTGCCTCAGCCTCCCAAGTAGCTGG
>CAUYSK010016271.1:0-47601 GCA_963575035.1 Avahi laniger | reverse complement strand
ATCTCTCTGCCCGGGCCAGCCCGCCGCGGGCGCGGCTGACCCGCGCTGCACTTCCTTTTGTCCCACTCCCTCCGGGTGTTTCTACAGTTCTCCTTACTTTATCAGCCGGGCTGCTTGTCCCTCGCTGCTTCTTTGCAGATTTGCAAAGCCGATCCTGTGGGAGAGCGCCTCACTCGCGTGTGGGTGTCCGTGTTCTTCACTTCCCGCTGTGGGAGCAGAGAGCCAGGAGGTCTCCCCTAATCCGCCATTTTTCTCCCTCCCTAATTGAATGTTTTCTAAAGTCTACAAAAAGCTCTTGTAAATTAACAATACAAATATAAAATGAAAATAAATATAAGCAAAAAATGGAAATAGACAATTTAGAGAACATTAAACCCCATTTTGTAAAGATAATATAATTATCAACTACATCAGTTTCATGTTTCATGCCAAATAAATCAATATTGTGATATAAATTTATACCAAACTGTCAATGTTGAAAGGAATTTTTAACTGGTGTTGAATGAGATTGTAAGAGAAAAGGCTACTATTCTACAGAACATGTGAAAATTTAAATTGCTAAAGCTTTTTGCTAAGTAATTAGAAAACCAACACTTTAAAAGCATCCATACATTTTCGCCTGGCAGTTGCATTTGCTCTATCCGACAGAAATTACAGCACCCTTCCCACCACCTTCCACCTGAAAATTCCAGACCTTCCTTCTCTCCCAATGCTGTTTCACAGGTTCTGAAGTTGGATTGTGTGTCCCTGAGAGTTGGAGCACCTTTTCATGTCTTTAGAGACTGTATCTATTGAGATGAATATATGTACTTTGTCCTTAGTTCTCTTTATATAATACTATCATATTTAATGATTCGCATCTGTTGAACCATCCTTGCATCCCTGGAATAAAACCCACTTGACCATGGTGTATTGTCTTTTTGATGTGCTGTTGGAATTTGTTAAGGTTTTTGCATACATGCTTATCAAAGATATTGGTCTGTAGTTTTCTTTTTTTGTGTGTGTCCTCAACTGATTTGGGTATGAGGGTGATACTAGCCTCATAGAATGTGTTAGAGCAAATTCCTTCCTATTCAATATTTTTCAACAATTTTAGGATGATTGGTATTAGTTCTTCTTTGTAAGTTTTGTAGAATTCAACTGTGAATCCATCGGGTTCTGGGATTTTTTGGTTGGGAGATTTATTATTAATTCAATGTCACTACTCATTATATTTCTATATCTTTCTGGTTCAACCTAGGGAGGTTGTATGTTTTCAGGAATTTATCCATTTCTTCCAGGTTTTCTAGATTTTGAGCACATAGTTGTTCATGATAGTCTCTGATGATATTTTGTACTTCTGTGGTATTAGTTGTGATGTCTCCTTTTGCATTTCTGATTTTATTTATTTGGACTTCTCTCTTCTTGACTAGTCTAGCTACCAATTTATCAATTTTGTTTATCTTTTAAAAATCAAATTTTTATTTCATTGATCCTTTGTGTTTTCTCAATCTTTCTTAGTTCTGCTCTGATTATTTCTTTTCTTATGCTAATTTTGGGTTCATTGGTCTTGTTTTTCTGGTTTCTTTCTACTTTTATGTATTTATTTATTTTTTTTTTATTTCAGCATAATATGGGGGTACAGATGTTTAGGTTACGTGTGTTGCCCTTGCTCCCCCTCCCCCCCTCAGTCCGGGTTTCAAATATGTCCATCCTATTGCGTGGTGCGCATTGCACTCTTTGTGTACACATATACCCGTCCCCTCCTCCCTCCTTCCCCCTCCCCCCTGCCCAATATCTAGTAGATGTAATTCTTATATATGCACTTATGTGTTGATCCGTTAATACCAATATAATGGTGAGTACATGTGGTGCTTATTTTTCCATTCTTGGGATACCTCGCTTAGTAGAATGTGTTCCAGCCCTTTCCAGGAGTATATAAGAGGTGCTATGTCACCATTGTTTCTTAAAGCTGGTATACAGAACGCAGTTTTTTTAAACCTCTACATAGAGTCAATTGGAGAGATTCAAGATGGACATCTTTTCAATGTGGAATCATTGACATTTACTTTAGATAGGGCTGATTAAAAAAAAAAAAACAACCAAAAAGCCACTTCTCTTTACAAGGTTTCCCTGGCTACATCTTAACAAAGAAGGGTAGCTGCTGTTTGGCAAGCAGTACGGCACTGGATTGAGGTTTGAAATTTCACAGAGTTGTCATTTTTTTCACCTCCCACCCCCACATGTGTTTCATGAACACAATTCCTAAAGTTATATACCTTGCTATATGTGAACATATGTGTTTAAGAGCTCATAACTTAGATAATCAGGCTTACAACTTATTTGGTGATAGTTTTTAAGATAGAATTGGAATATTGGCCATTATAGAAACTTAAAGAAGGGCTCATACATTTGCCTCCATTTCCTTCTTTGTATTTTTACAAAAAGCAGTCTTTGTTTTTCACAAATTGTTGCCAGTAATGGGTAAAGGAGGAACATTTAGTACCTCAAGGAGAGGTGGATAATTCTCTTCACCCTGGGACAATGCTGTTGTTAAGATGACTGAATGTAACCATGTTGTCCCCCAGATAAGCTGGGAGTGCATCAATTTAAGTTGTCTTTGTCTTTAAAGTCTCATTTGCCAGAGAATTAGGTTTCTAAGAGAAAACTGAATAAAACAGGTTCTTGGCAGCAGAAATGTCTCATTCTTGTTTGCAGGATAGAGTGTCAAAATTAATATTTATTGACCACCTGCAAAGGGCAAGTTTTGTTTGAGGTAGTCTACATGTGTCATCTAAATTAAATTTTCCCTGTCTGCTATGATGTAGAATTCAAAAGGACAAGTACTTTGCAAAGAGCAATAGGCACACACCTTTGTGGGTCCAGGTCTGTCAGGCTTCATCAGTCTTTCATTGTATCATGTTGCCCTTTTGGGCTAGGGACTGAAGTAGTCCAGTACATCTCAAAAACAGGCAGAAGAGTATCACCTGTCCTTAAAAGAACAAACTCTTCTGAACTGGGAATGATATTTTCCTCCTTTTAGTCAGAAGAAATCATGGCAGTCACACTTGCTAAAATATCCCATAACCTATGTCAACATTTCACCAAATCCATTCACTGCTTTGACCACATGAGTGTAGATGTCTGATGCGTAGGATGGGTGTTTCTGATACTTGTCTAGTTGTTTGAATTTAAGCTTATCCTTTAACTTAGGCACCTAGATGTAGGGACCCGTATTAATCATGGTTCTCCAGGAAAGCAGAACCAACAGGATGTGTATGTGTGGGTGTGTGTTTACACACATATATGTCTACGGGGAGAAAGAGAGAGAGAGATTTATTTTAAGGCATTGGCTCAAAATCCCTTAAATTGTCATTGTGGAGGAGCAGGTCCAAATCCTGCAGGGTGGGTTGGCAGGCAAGACCCAGGGAAGAGCTGCAGTCCACGTCCAATGGCAGTCTGCTGGTAGAATTCCTTGCTTGCTTGCATGAGGTCAATCTTTGTTCTATAAGGCCTTCAGAAGATTGGATGAGGCCCATCCACATTATGGATGGAAATCTGCGTTACTGAAAGTCCACAGATTTAAATCTAATCTCATCCAAAAAACATCTTAACAGAGAATAATGCTGGACCAAATATCTCCCAAATTGACACATAAAATAACCATCATCTCCCTCAACAACCAAATAAAGAGAGACTTACAGCATATGGGGTTCATTGAGGTACAAGAAAGTCTCCTTTCAGAATCAGGAGTAGGGAAATGGTGGTTACTCGATAATCCTTTGAGAAGCCCTTCACCTTCAGTAAACTGCAGTCTACTGCATGGAACTCCACTCCCCCTTTAGCCAGCCTGCCTCCCTACATCTCTGCACAAGGCTCTCTCAGGATGCCTGGGGTGAATGGAAGAAGATGCCATTTCTTTCTTCTGCTGGCTGGGAGCCTCCAGCTGCCAAGAGTAAGGGTGGACATCTCTCCGTCCTCACCTCCTCCACAGGTTTGCCATCAGCCTGAGCTTTGAATGGTTGTGATTTAATTCCGTGGTTGCCAACTTGTAGGGGAAGTGGGGATGGGACTTGTAACCCTGGTCTTTTAAGAACTCTTGGCTATTTCTCTTGGATTAGGGCACTGAGCTTGTTATTATAGATTAGGATCCCCTGATTAGAATTCTACAAGTGAGCAAAGTTCTTCTTCCTATTATTTTTCACCTTACCATTCTTTTACCATTTCTTTCTTAAAAATGCTATTCCTGCATGAGTATAACCCCATAGAATTCGGAAGGTTCTGATGAACAGACATTGGTGATGGTTGCTTATCTATTTATTCTTTTTTTCTCCCTGGAAACTCTATTCACTGTGTTACTGGAAGAGCCCTTGATGGCCATAGTCGGTTTCACCTAGATCAGTTTCACAGAGTTCACTGAAGTTTGTAAGTTCTTCATATCTGCCAGTATTATCTGTCCTATAGCATAAACAATTAGTAAATATAATTTTATAATGCTAATGAAGAAGATGAGTGACCCATGAAGCCAAAAGCTCTAGTTGCAGCAAATATTTTATAGTTTTGGTATTTTTTCACTTAGCATTTCAACCTTCATTGTTTAACAGTTTACCTACATTTTTCTGTCTTTATTTTTTTTATTTTTTAAAATTATTATTATTATTTTTATTTTTTAGAGACAGGGTCTCTCTCTGTCACCCAGGCCGGTGTGCAGTGGCTTGATGATAACTCACTGCAGCCTCAGACTCTGGGGCTTTCAAGTGATTCTCCTGCCTCGGCCTCCCAGAGTGCTGAGATTACAGGTACGAGCCACTACACCAAGCCTCCTGTTTTCATTTTTAAACAACGGGCAATAACATTAGCTTCCTTCACTGCCTTTCCTAGAAAGGATTGTGAATCGATGTAAGATTGAATTTGCTTTTATTAACTTGGAGATCTTTCTGAAGTTTAGTTGTACATACAGCTTGCTAATACCTTATGCTATCATAAATAAAAGCTCATATTCTTACTCATACATTTTCTTTCTTCATTCCCTGATGCAAAACTTGGATTGGTATCAGTGGGAGTTATGTATATGCTTCTAAAAGAGGCCTAATTCTCACAGGGTATCAAAATAGCGTGGTGAGACAGTATCAGCAATAGGGGTTCACTGGAATAGATGGAGTCTACTGCTGGCATCTAAATTATGTAGAAATTAGATTCATGCAGTATGTTAGGAGTAGCGGACTGTGTTCATAAAATCCTTAAATCCAAACATTTCTCTGTATTTATTTCAACCTTATGCCAAAAAGACATGCTGTACATAAAGATGACTGTTTTTTTCACAGTCATTGTACTGTAGAGGAAATAAAAATCTATTTTTTTGGTGGCTTTGCTATGAAAAAAATAACACTCCATCCAAGAACAATTTGTGCAACACTGACACCTTGACACTGAGGACTGTATGCATGCCATTTGCCATGGTTAGGTCAATGTTGAAAATTAGATAGTGACTTCAGCTACATTACTTAAGACGGGAATAAGAAAGTCATTTGTGATGCAGTGTGATATTGAGAGTATTTTCTTTGGAATTGCAGTGTGAAAGAGAGAGCTAAAAAACATTTGACAGTATTTCAGTTGGCAAGCGGTAGCATTTTAATAAGTCAATACTGCCGAGAGTCCAATGTCAAAGCTCATCCGAAGGTGAAATAAATTGATAAAAGCTCAGACCAATGAACACCTTCACTACTCTAAACAGAGTGTGCATATGTGTTTGAAGCACACAGATGAGTAACTTTTCAAAATGATGCACACACTGGACCACATGCTCCAGCGAATGCCATTAAAAATCCCTGCCAGATTTTCTAAAAAAAAGTAAATATAATTTACATTTGGCATCAACAGGAACCTGTAATTATTTTTGGAATAAAAAAGATATCAAACAATATTTCAAAATGACTTGTATACTGGAGTTCCCTGCTTCTCATAAGGCAATCAGGGAAAGAAGATGGGAACTCAGGTGACTGCTTTGATCCCAGCATAAAGATTTTAGAAAGGGTATTTCTGAACATTACTATAGTTAGTCCTATTCTTTGGGCAAGTATTTCCTTACATATAATGGGTGATTACATTTTAACATAGATTTTTAAAAGTTCTACCATTATATCTTTAGCATCTTGCTTTATTATTATTGACTCTGATCATCAAAACATTCCCAGAGACCATTCAAATCTCTTTCGTAGGCATGATGCCTCTTGAAACTTAATATATATTGAATTATTTTTTTCTCTTCTATTGGGAAGAAGTTGGAAGTAAATTGACTGTTAACTATTGTTCCCAAGTAAGTTCCACCAAGGTCCGTGTGTTCCTTTCTCAGAAAGATAAATTTCACATTATGGAGATAAATGAAACGTGTAATGCTTGCACTGCTTCTTGGAAAATCCTTCTTCAAACACTGTGCCCTCTTGCTGTTTAATGATGTTCCTGCAGAAGAGGGAGGGTCTGTCCAGTATGCCCCGGAATACTCACAACTGCAGATCTCCACTGCTGCTCACAGAAAGGGCATAAAAGGTGGCACCATTCCCTTCCGCCGGCTTTGAGGTGGAACCTACTAGCAGGCCAGATCTTTGTTTATTTCTGCCACCCCAGATAGTGAGAGGTTCAAATCTGTGCAAATGCGTGGAAAAAAATGAAACACACACACGCAGGAGGGCCAAACCCATAGTGGTGATCTTTGCTGTGAAGTACAGTTTTGTATAGAGAATTAAGAGATAGCAGAATAAATCCTTGTTGAATGGTCTCTAGGTCTTTTGCTATCCTGAAACGTCCTCCTCTTTGCTTATTTAAAATAACCAAAATAAAGCCGAGCTTAGAGAAAGGAGAAACCCCTGATCCTGAGCAGGCACGTAATGTGAAGTTCTATCCATTCTGCTTTGCTGTGACGTGCAGAGCAGTTCTCCTTGCACCTGTTGCTGCTGCCAACCCCGGCCCGGCCTGTCTTCCCATGGCTGCAGGGTGCCAGCATCCTCACCACAGGGCCCTCCTACCAGGTTTTTCCTGTAATCAATCATCCCCAAACTCACCTTCAGCAAATTATTATCAACACTATTTGTAATTTTAATAATAAAATGTAACCTTCTCTGACATCCTGACCTTTTCTAAACCCACGCAGCTCCCTCTTGCAGTACTAATCACGTGAATAACACACATTTCAAGACCTGCATTCACTTCTCGGCTGTATGTCCTGTGAGGGAAGGAGTCGTATGTTTCGTGCGTGTTGCTGCTCCCTCAGTACACGGCACCAGCCAGACGCAGGCCCTCGAATATCTGTGGGATGGGTAAACTTGAGTGTAATGGTGAGTTCTAATCACATATTTCAAAGTTTAGATATCCCCAGCCATTTTTCTCTATTGTTATAATCCTGGGATTCAAAAGGTTGGGTGTGGGAAACACTAAAGTTTCCAGGCGTTAATCAATTAAAGTTTATAGCTTGATCTCGACATGATGATGTGTTTCATTCAACTCAGGACTGCACAGATAAATTCAAATTGATAGCTCACTTCCAACATGTTTCTTTCCTTCACACTATTCAGGAAGGCCCAGCTTCTGATTATTCCTCCCAAAGACCTGAATTGGAGTCTTGCTGGGGGTAGTGCAGATATAATTAAATAAGGACATTTTATGAATGAACAATATTTGTGGACTCAATTTCAAGAACAGTTTGTATCCTGTTCTCTAAGACCAGTCTATAAATTACAGAGTGGGTGCACAACTATGCTATATCAAGACCAAGAAAAAAACTTACAAAATGTCATCAATAAAGTAAGAAATGTCTACATTTGTTGGATTTTTGCTTGTATTTAAAATACACATATTTTCTGTCAGCTGTTTTGGTTCCAGTCATATGATAATACATAGATTCATGTTCAAACATCTCATCCTCGTGCATGGCTTTTCAATAATCAACCTTAGAATGATCTGTAATGGTTTTTAATTTTAAGTGTTCACCTCCAATTCTGTTTTCCTTTGGCTCATAAGCACATGTTAATTCTATTTTCCTGAAATTCTACGAGGTCTCAAACACAAGAGTAGATTCTCATTCACATGACTCTAGGTACCTCCCTCTCTGTCTCTGTCTCTTTCTATCTTCATTTATCTATTGAATTATAAAGTGGAATGATATTCTTAATTATCCTCCAAATATTCAAGTAGTTCTCTGCTATAGTTATTTCAGTTTCTAAAATGCCTGTGGTAACTCATTCTTACTAATCCATCTGGCCAACAGATTTTATTGGTATTAACACTTTTGTGCCACAAGTCAAAATTTAGCTTTTGCTCTTGTTTTCTGTGAGAATCTTATTGGGGGTAATGGTGAGGAGGTGTTAGGGGAACCCAGTCCAACTTTTACAGTTTGCAGGCCAGGTGAGTGGGCCACACTTTAAGCATGAAAGTGAAGCCTTAGGCATTGAAGTCTAATTACACCTAAATTGTCTTGAGCAGTTACCTAAATCTAGTAACAGCAGGCAACCAAATCAATACCTACATGGTTCCTGTGGAATATTTTTCATTCTCCTTTAGCTGGACTCAGAGACTGAATTAATTGACAGTGACTTAGCACACTAGGAAAAGCATCCCAGTTTTCAGGTTTGTCACATTCATTGTCTTGGGGGACAGAGTTCCGTGGATAGCCTGCCCAGACACCTGGGCACCTACACAGTGCTACACCCTTTACTTTATAGACCTCTGCTGCCTTCAGCTCCATCTCGAGCTCAGGACAGAATGGTTTTTATTTCACTCATTTGGTCTGCTTTTTACATCATCATACCTGTTCTTTTTTGTTTAAGTGTGCTGTAGTGTAGGTTCAGCATTTGTAAAAATGGTTAACCTTTGCCTCTAATGCAAATCGAAATGCATGCCATGGTAAAACCAGGCCACTGCCCAGAGAGCAAAGGAGTAGCTGAATGGGTACTGTTGGCCTACTTAAACTCAGAACAGAATGAGAAAAACTTTCCCACTCCACAGATGTGAAGGACATTTAATTCGGTTTTAACATTGCTTCATCATTTGCTCTTATAAACAAAATATTACTTAATACCTTGGAAAACACTATAGACTATTTGAGAGGTGGCCCTAACATGCGCAGGCACACATACGTCCTCATTCACACGCATGCGTTAGATAAGCACAGGATGTGTTCACACGGGGGCGGGGTGGATTGTGCAGGAAGAGCGGGGGTGAAAGGATCAAGGAACTATGTGATTTACACTTGACACACCGATTATGTTTGTTGTTTGTAGTTTGTTTTGTCTTCCTATGTGGACAAGGCTTATCTCTTATGACAGAATTTAGCGTGCCAGAGGGTGGAATGGACATGCACTATGAAATCCAGTCATCGCGGGTTGAAAGTCCCTGCTCTGAATCTTAGATAAAGGTCGTGGGGCTTTGAGGAAACAACTCAACCTCTCTGAAGCTCAGTTTCCTCTTTTGTAACACGGGGAGAATTATGTGTATTTCATAGTTCCTGTAAGGGTTTAAAACAGCGTATGCAAAGCATTTGGCAAAGGGTCTCCTTCTCTCAGCACACAGTAATCCTGTTGTTCTTGTTTTCATTATTGGGATTAGACCAGATAAACATCTTGAATCTTGACTTGGTTTTAATTGTAAGATTGGGTTGCTTTTAAGTGAAAAGCCAAAATTCTTAGATATGTTAGGCACATATTGAAGACATTTTCTTGATGTAATTCTGAAAATGAATAGATGCATGAAAGTTTCCAAGAAGTTCATGGAATATTAAAAATGAGCCTTCCAGTGAAATCAGTAGAGAATGAATGAGCATGCAAAATAACTCAAAAGTAAAAACAAACAAAACTCAAAATAACTCAAAATGTACTGTCCCTTGAAAATATTTCAGACTATAATACCACCCAGCATGGAGTGGATGGGGGTTTTTCGGTCTGCAGAGAACAAAATGCCATGATGGATGATCATTAGAACATATAAAATCTGGTTATTTGCTTAGAGTTTACCAATTACACTCTGCAGCAAATTTGTCCTGTGATGGGGCCCTGCATGTCTGTGGGAGGCACTGGACATGGAATTTAGTGTCCCGATTTTCTTGTGAAGTAAGGGCCCTGGCTATTGTGTTTTTAAAGCTTTCTTTTGGGTGTGTTGGTTCCTTACTGCTCTTTCATTTGGTAGTTCATCAACTTTGTTAAGCTGACATTTGATGCTGCTCAAATTGATTCAGCTATTTTGTTTCTCTCTTTGGAGAGGTTTGCCACTGATCACAGAATGACAGTGCCCCTGGGCCCATTAAAAGGAATGAAAGTTTTGTCTTAAAAAAGCCTCAGCCTATGGCCTTGCCTTTCTTTGGCAGTCTAGGTAATCTAGCAAGCACCTACTGCTCTTCCCACCTAACCCCACCGCCCCAGCCCCTGTCACAGAATTCTCTCTCTTGTCACTGAGCTGTTCTTTTATGAGTCAGGTAGTTTATGGAAGAACTATTTTCAAAATACTTTTATGACATGCTTATAGAATGGCTCTCAGTCTTAGAAAAACTTGTTATCTAGTTTTTAAGTTAAATCAAGCCTTAAAACTCTCTTCTTGAAAGGGGCAGGAAGAAACTTTTGGGGATGATGAATATATTTATTGCCTTCATTTTGGTGGTTTCACAGATGCGTGCATATGTCCAAGCTCATCAAGTTGTATGTATTAAATATGTACAATTTCTGCATATCAATTACAACTCAATAAAGCTATTAAAATAAAGTGAAAACTCTCTTCTTGTACTTTTATTAAATGAAATAGAGAAATAACCTATTGATCATTACCTGATATTTGCACTAACTCAAGGAGAGAGTGTACTTTTAATATTCTAGCCTATGAATTGGACCAGTATTGATTTCTTGTACTCCAGACCATGTAGTTTGGTATCAATATTCCTAACATACGATGTGAATATTGAGGTAGATTACAAAGGAAGTTTGGAATTTTCTTCATCATCTAGGATGACCCGTTTTTACTCTTCTTAATGACAGACAGATGGATTGGATAGCATGACAAGCTCATTTCCAACCCTTTAATTCTTGGAGCATTTTTTAAAAAAACAAAAGTGTGTGTGTGTGTGTGTGTGTGTGTGTGTGTGTGTGTGTGTGTGTGTGTTTGGAGAGAGAATGAAGAATACCAGTTTAATATTTTAAGTTTTTAAAAAATAGTTGTGTGCCTTAAGGTTCTGTTTGCTAATGTTAATATTTTTCAGAAAGATAGTATTTGGCTCAGTTGTAGCTAATTTTTATAATGGGGATTAACTTATGTCTAGACATGAACATTTTGTCTTTGCTTCTAGTGGTATTATTGCTTCGGAAATTTTAATACACCATGAATATGATCCTGTAGCATACTGATGTATCCCAATTTGACTAGAACACTTTCTCAGTGTTACAGATCTCTTGTCTACTAGCTTTGTGATGACTACTGGGTCCTAACTCTGTTCTTTCACAGGTGTCAATGTGAAACCTTGGGGAATTTGGCTTACAAGGAAGGTAGATTCTTAAAAATAAAACCCTTACTCTCCAATTATAAACAATTTCAATGAGGGAAAGGGGTGAAGTATTTAATAAAATTACTGTGACTACATAGAGATTTCTCTGATGAACTAAAATTTTAAAAGCTGCACTGTAAAATGCATAAAGGAACAAAATTAAGAACAGACACAAAAAAGGTCTTTGCAAGGCTAAAGCCTTGTAGGACTGGAGCCATGTGAAAAATGCTAATGGACATTAAAAGCACAAAAGAAGGAAGAGATAAAGAGATGGATTCCCTGCTTTGGTCAAGTAAATAATGTGAACAAAAGCTGGGAAAAAGGTAGAACTACTAAACTTTGACTGGACCTTCAATGAATAATCTCTAACTTGGAGATTATTCATTGTAATATTTCATATAAATATTTATATTTATAAATGCACATAAGATAGAATTTCAGTCCAAGAAACCGAGGAAGTCATTAGGTAAAATAGCTGACATAGAATGTACCCCAAATATATTTGGGGTCCTCTCCTTCTTCCCTCCATTACCATTTCCAACACGCAGATCAGGGTCACCATCTTCTGTCACCCAGATTCATGCACTAGTCTCTTAGACAGTCTCCTTGCTGTCACTTTTACCTCCTTACAATCCTACCTTTGCAGAATAGTCAAAGACATCTTTTAAAAGCATATGCAAGATCATGTTATCTCCTGCTTAAAATCCCTGTGTGGTTTCTCGTCCCTGCCCAAGGGCACCTGTTCCCCTCTTTGTCCTTCATCCATTGTATGCTTCTCCCGCGTCACAATAGCCCAGGCAACTTCTCTCTGTTGTAAGCGTGACCACTCCAAACTCATTCCCACTATAGGGCCTTGGAAAGAGTGCGGAAGCTGGTCGTCTGCTAGCAATGCTTTCTGTCCTGAGATCCACCAGCTGAATATATTTTTGTCATTCAGATCTCAGCCTATCACCTTCTAGGAGAGACCTTTCCTGGCCATCCTATCTAGAATGACCACCCATGGAATCTCTCCAGAGGATGGAGCACATCATTGCTTTTTTTTCACATTTGCGTTTATTATCTCTTGTCCCATTGGAAAGTACGCTTCATAAAAGTAGGTACGCTATTTTATTCATTGCTCTCTCTTCCCATTGCCTAGAAAAATGCTTGGCATATAATAAGCTCCCAATAAATGTTTCTGAATGACTGGCTAAATAAATGCTTAAGAACTGGGGGAATTCAAAGACACAGGAGATCAATGCAGGTTACAGTTGGCGTCTTTGAGGATGCTTCTGGAGGAGGTGGGATCAAGCGGCAACTTTGCCTAAGGCTTGGAAAGGTGGAGGAGAGACCTGGGCACACACTGTGGGCGAAGAGAATGTCAGGAAGATGTTGATGGGGAAGGTCCAAATTGATGAGCTAGTGGCAGATACGCCAGTCTAGAAGGCAGAGAGTAATGGCAATGAGACTGAATGGGGTAGAGTCAGAGTATGGCAGGAGCATTTGAAAACTAGATGGAAAAGGTGGGCACCTCTGTGGAAAATAGGCTATATATATTTTTGTGAGCAAAATAAAACTGTTTAATATAGAGCAAATTATGTCACAATTAATTTTCTAAAGAATTTCCTCACTTATATAAGAAGTTAAATGACTCTCATTATGCCATCTGTTAATTCAACTGATGTTCACATGTCTATGATGTACATAAAGTAAAACGTTTTTCTCTAAATGTAATCTGCACTTCACATTTTAATTTATTAGACTCAGGTTGTAGTATTACCAAGTTCCACTGACAGAGAAGGTCATAATTAATATGCAGCCTATTTTATTTTCACAAAACATTATAAAGCTATCATTAGGAAATGTGTCAATCTCTTATATAACTTGTATTTCCCATCCATTGCTGTCCTGTTCCCATAAAGCTTGACCAATCGAATGCCCACGACCAGAGTTTATCTATAAAATAAAGGTAAAAAACAGCAAAAAGCCAAAAAATCTTCAACCATTTGTAACATTGCAAAGGCGCAATATGTTAACAACATCTGCTTAGGTCATTTTATCACGCCAAGGTCATCTAGAGCTGCCCTGGTTAGGAATGAAGTCGACTGACAGTTTTGAACCAAATGCTCACTGGAGGCCTGCGTTCTTTATTTGCATGCTTCCTGTGTAACCTCGGACTAGCTACTTTAGCTCAATTTCCTCAGCTGTGAAATGGATTCAATAAATAGTGTCTTTGGAAAAAATGCAAACTGTAGCTGAAATAAGCCTTATGCTAATGATGGCCTGTTCTGACAGATTTCCTGTCCTTTCGCTTTCCTCAACCCTAAAGGATGAAATTAAAAACCCATCAGATTTATTTAGGTTGAGGTTTTTTGTTCAAAACAGCATCTATCTCACCACCCCTGAAGGCTCAGCAACAGTGAAAAACTCCAACGTAGAAAACTCAGACTAACTGCAGACCTCTTGAGGCAGGAGCCCAATCAGGACGTCACGCCCAGCTTTACCTGCCCAGCGCGAGCCTGCCTGGGCAGAGCAGGAAGGGGGTCGAGTGTCCCTGCATTGGTCCTCTGAACTCCGGTCTCCGGGTCTGTGCCCACTGGAAAAAGACAGTACCTACTTTTGCCCCTAAGGAGCTACTTTGAGAGGAGAATTACTGTTTGGTCTGCTTTGTCTTCAAGCAAGAAAATCTTTACTGCTAGGATCTCAGAATAAGGCAGGTACTGCAAAGCCCAGAAACCACAGAGCCAGCAGCAGGAGGACCCCGGCGGTGATGCAGCGCCTTCCCTGCGGGAGTCCCGGGAGCACAGAGGGCGGCGCTCACCGCGGGCCATGGCGGGAGGGCGGGGCCCGCCCGCACGTTCCCAAGGTGGCTGTCCCCGTGTCCTCAGAAGAGTAACGAGAGACGCGGCCTCCGGGAGCCCACAGGATGATCTGAAAGGAGAGAATATTCTGAGACGAAGCAGCACGACGAGGGATAAAGCTGGAAGTGCCTTAGAAACAAAAACACAAAGCAGAATAGAATTCATCTTTAAATCAGGCAAGTGCAGAATAGCACTGGGAAGATGGACTCGGCGACGACCAGGGACTTGCCAGAAATGATCTCCCAGAACGGGGGAGGGGGGGAATAGAAAAAGAGAGAAACGAAGGCAGGTACAGAGGATGGAGAACAAAAAGTAAACCAAAGTGTTTTGGGAGAAGAAACAAGGGAATATGTAGTAATAACCATCAAAAATATAATGGAACACATGGCAGAAATACTCTCCAGGGACTAGGGGGATTGGGGGTAAATTCGCAACTAAAGGACACAGGGAGCGCTCTAGGGGGAAGGGCATGCCTGTAACCCGCACTTGGGTGAGGCAAAGACATAAAGTGTAACCCTAATGTTTGTACCCTCACGATACCCTGAAATAAAAAAATATGTATATAATGGAACAGACTTTCTGTAGTTACAAAAAGACTATCATATATACATGGAAGGGCTTAGAATAAGTGGGAAGATACCTGGGCGTGGCGGCTCACGCCTGTAATCCCAGCTGTTTGGGAGTGGAGCCCAGCCTGGACAACATGGTGAGACCTGTCTCTAAAACACAAAAAAGAGGTAGATACTATTTTTAAAAATGGGTGGAAAGAGAGGTGCACATCCAGATATACCTCGGTGGGTTTTTGGAATGCTAAGGATAATCCCACAAGTGTCCGTCCATAAAAACATGCTGTCAAAACATGATTTACGTGAACACATTCACACTGATTTCAATAAGCTTATGGTATCTAAAATAAATTCTAGCAATTATGGGTTGGATTCCATATTATGATTTACTACATAATGGAGGAAAATTTAGGACTTTCCAAACCTCGGCACTCTGATCTGTAGAAAGGGGATGCAGACATTTACGTCTTACGTTGGTTGTGAGGATGAAACTTCCAGCATGGGAGCCTCAGTGGTTTATGAAATCTCATACTTAAGGAAAAGAGCAACTTAATGTGTTACATGGGAAAAATTAGTATCAACTTGTGACCCTAAAAAGATGCCTATTTTCTAACCTGTCAACACTAATTGTCCCAACGCCAGAGGTGCATTTACTCACAGCCAACTCTTGTGTGTCCTGTGCTGCCCACAGTGAGACCCTGCTAACACAGATGACTGAAAAGAACCAGGGCCCCTGGGAGGAAAATTGATTACACTCTTTGAGCAGAATAAAGATCAGAATTGATCTGGAATAGACTTGTTGTCTTGAATCAATGATAGCTTCAAAAACATCAAGAGCACTGCTGAAGGACGGAGGAGCACACTTGGTGGGGCTTCTGTAGGATCAGCTGCAAGGATCTTCATAACAGGAATAATAATTATAACAGTTAATTGAAACAAGTGAAAACCATGAAAGGCCATGCATAGAAATTATATTCAAAAGAGAAAAGTGACTATAAAATATACAAGATGTAGTAATGCAAAGAAGGGTATACATAATAGTATATATTTAATTATGTATTGATTTTAATAAATAAAGAAGTGTTAATAAATGGGATTCCTGTAAAGCCCTGTGCATTTGAAATTTTAATAAATTCACTTCTATAAAAGATATAAACAATCTGAAAAATGCGACAGAGAAAATTTACCCAGAGAGTAGCATATTTGATTGCGGAGTCTTACTTTTCAATGTATTCACTATGATTTTGGGTAATGATACTGATGTCATTCAGTATAGCATAGTTTTTATTACCTGGAATGTAAAAGAAAGAAATTAGAAAAAAATATTATCAACAATTTAATTTAAAGGAGTAAATTCCATCTCTTCTACATTTTGTAAATTGTTTATATCTTCTATAGATACAAATGTATTAAAATTCAAACTGCACATTAATTTTATGGATATCTTGAATATATGAATATTTTCCTTCTTATTTTAATTATGTATCTGTTTATAAGCGCAAAAATGTACTTGTTTCTATCTCTGTGGGAAGGAAGAGAAAAACACAGAGAATTATGAGTAATCCAGGTGGTCCAGGGAAAAGCATCTTGGTGTTACACCAAGATGAGGAAGGACTGCCTCGCCCCACCCCATGGACATCCACAACAGCCAAATGAAGAGGGGTTCACTGTGTGCTCCCAAATGGTGAATTGGCCAAATGACTGGAGGAGGGCTCACTACACAGACACAATCTCTCATCTTCTAGAATGAAACCTTCAGATGTCCGTGCTAATTACGATCAAATACTAATAAGTACATTTTGAAGAAAATGAAGAAAGCACATGAAAATAAAAAAAAAAAGCCCCATAGCTATGTTGTTTATATAACAAATGTTTATAACAGTCTATTATCTGCCAAATGCTGTGTAAATACCAAGGATAATGAAAAGAAAGACAGAGCTCAGGTCCTCAAGGAGTCAAGAGTCCAGTGGGGAACGGCCGTGATACAGCGTAGTCAGTGCCTATCCCAAAGACGAAGAAAGGACCAAAGATGTGAGTTTAAGTTTTCTCAAGAAAGCAAGGCCAGGGTATTTAAGGTGCCCAGCATTAGTTTTTGAGCTAGTAGCTATCAATAGTAGCTCCCAAATCTTCAAAGGTATCATAACTCAGGATAACCAGGTTTATGAGAAGCTGTTCCCTCCGCAAGTTAAGGTCAGAGTCAGGGACTGGGGCCTGGCAGAACTTGTTATTCTGAGTAGGAATGATCCCACTAGAATCTGAGATCTGAGATCACTGGGTTCTTGAAACCTTTTAAGAGTGATGAGAAAAGGGCTTTGAACTTAGCTTTGTGAATGGCAAGACTAAAAATAAAGACTAAAAAAGACTAAAAAATACCAAGACAAAAGACAAAAATACAAAGACCAAAAAAACCAAGACTTAAAAATAAAGCATAGGATACGTGTTTAATTTCACAAGGAAGCCTGAATATTGTAGGCCATAAAGCCCTTGCACCCTTTAAAACATGTAAGTATCACTTACTCACAGAAAATGTTTCTTTTCTAGTTCTTTCACATACTAAGAATTTTTACCCAGGACATGTATAGGAGAAGAGTATGTATATGTATAATGTAAAAAATTGTCTATGCTTTGGGAGGTTCGTTGTCGGGTTTTTTTCCCCTGGTTTTTTTTTTTGTGATGTCACTTCCTCCTGAAATTTATACTAACAATTTTAAATGTTCCTAACTTACTAGAGCTCAAGTTTAATCCATACTTTCACATTCCTGCTCTGAGCTAAAAGCTACAATAGTTTCTTGAAGGCCAATAAATATATAAAATGAGCTACCCTATATGAATTGAAACTCTGAGTAAAGATAAAATGCCCCAGATGGGCTTTCAGTGATCACAAAGCTAATTTGTGTTCCGATGTGTTTTTCCAAATATGAAAACTTCTTAATCGGAGAATACAGACTTTGTACAACATTAAATTTGCTGCTGGAATTGAATTTAAGTTTTGAAAATAACTTATTTACCTAAAAATACTAAAGTTTCTCATGAAGAGATTTAGTGTATGCTAGTTAGAAAAATCCAACTGGGCAGTCATTACATGTGGAAAAATGTTTGGGTTAAGAGATACATCTGAAAGTATTAATAGATACTTGAAGAGGGAATACTTTTTTCCATAAACCATTTGTATGAATATTCACAGATCACGTTGTTTGCTTCAGAAATGCAGATTATGCCTTTAAACTTTTGTATCTGACTGTCTTCTGTTGTGCTATGGAATTTTTGTGCCAAAAAACTTCCATTTTTGAAAATGTGAAATATACATTGCACTGTAGAATTTGAAAAGGGAATATATCTTACTGAAGTTCATTTTTCAACTTTGAGAATCTTTTCTGATAATTTTTGCATTAATAATTCCATTTTCATTATCAAATGAAAATGTCCTTTCTTGCAACAATCTTCAAATTCTTTCTTGAGTGGTCCTCAAATTACTGTCTGATTTTCCAACAGTTTTAATCAAACGGGCTCCAGAAGAAGGATCACGGTGGTCTGAACACTGGTAACATGTGTGAGTCCTTCTGACTGTTCTGTAGAGCCCTTCTGTACCGTTCTAACCTGCTCTCTGTGCTGAGAACTGCAAGGGACGCCAGTCTGTGGATTGCAGTCTTTTCACAAGATTATCTATTGTGGTCCTGACAAAAGCCCTCTTTTTGCAAACAGGGACTTGAAGCTCAGAGACATGAAATGAGGTGAGAGGACTCAGACCTCCAGCCAGATTTTCCAAGAGCAAACTCTATGCTTTTCCTCGCAAGCCCTGTTTCCCACAACTGACTGTCTGACCCAGATAGGCCTACCCTGTCATTAGGAAACCCATGCTGGAAAGACACTAGCTCAGTGTCCCTACCCACGCTGCAGGTGCAGAGAGGACACCCCGGTGGAGAGGGCTGGTCTCCTTACTGTCTCTCCTCTTCCCGTGTAAACCCCCAGCTCTGTGCTGCAGGGTCAAAGGTGGGGAAAAACAGATTGCTCTTAGAATTAAAGGAGGTGGTCTTTGGTTTCTTTCTCCCCATCATATTCATTCCTTCTTCCTTCTGATTCCCTTTAGTAATGACAACAGTAATTATTATGATCACCACCATTTACTGAGTACCTAATACGTGTGTATTTGTCCAGTTTTGCTAATTGATATGCAGTAGTCCCCCCTTTTCAGCAGTTTCATTTTCCATGGTTTCAGTTACGCAAGGTCAACTGTGGCCTAAAAATATTAAATGGAAAATTCCATAAATAAACAATCCATAAATTTTAAATCGCATGTCATTCTGAGTATCATGATAAAATGTCACGGACCTACAGCTCATTGCTGAGTCCAGGGCCCTCATTACCTCTGCTACTTGTACTGAACCGTCTCACCGTGTTTTTCTTATAAATACTCCAGCTTTGCTTATTTCTCTCCTTGAACAGATCGAGTCAGTTTACATCTCTGTCCTCACACATGGATCGTGAGATCTGTTTATATGCTTGCTTACAGCAGTGTTTGTAACAACTGAATAAATATTTAAATGGTTTAATCTACTTACTACACACTTAAGTGTTCTTGGAGTAGTGTTTATAATAAGCAGAATTATCCAAAAATGTGATGGATATTCAAAGTGCTTTATTTTCTTTTTTAAATTCAGTGTAGACTTAACCTTTTTTTGTCAATAATTTGAACTACCCAAATAAGACATTCTCAGATAACAATTTTTTTGTCTTTATGTTCTGGTTATATAGTGGTGGTTTATTGGCACTATTTCTAACTTCAGTATGAAACATTAAAGCAATGGGAATGGACTATATTTCAGCCTGTCTTCTGCTTGTCTCTAACTCTGTGTCTCTCAATCCATATGCCCCCGTTGGTCCTCAGATTGATGAAAATTTTATTTTAACCTGTGACTGTATGTCACTTTAAGCATAGTTCTCTTTGTGGAGAATAATTGAGCTGTGATGTGGTCCATCTTTCTGATGAAAGCCATCCTACATTTTGGAATCACAGTTTTTTGTATTTTCAAATGTAGAAAGCTAAAGGCAAAAACTAAAAACAGTTATGTACAAGAATAATTTCTTGGCATATTACATTCTTATTTGAAGTGAAAGTAATCCAGGTTGATCACATTAAACTAGAACTAATAGTTCCAAACCAGTTTGGCTAATATGTTAGAAGTAATTTGGGAGCAATATAGCAATACAGCACTAGCCAGGCTATGGTACAGTCATTTCAGTTCTTGTTCTAACTGGCTAACCCAGGCAAGCATGGTGTATGAGTAATTTAGTTTCCGTACCATGGTGCCATTTAGTTGTTATTTATAAGTATTTTTACCAGCAGAGTTAGACATAGGGCTTATCAATTTAAATTTCACTTATGATGCCCAAACATTAGTTTTAATTTCCTTCTGTGAGTGCTGGACCCATCTTCTGTCCTGTCTTTAGATTAGGTAGATTTAGACACATTTTTTGTTGTTGTTGCTATTAGCACAATGTTCTGTTTGTAAAACGATAGCTGCTAATACTTATTGAATGCTATAGGACTTCATAAGATTAGCACTATTATAGCACTAATGTGAGGGCACTGAAGCTTAGAAAGGTTGAGAAAGTTGCTGCAGTTTACACAGCCAGCAAGGGCAGAAGAACTTTCAAATTCTGGTCTGTCTGACTTCAAAACCTGGGGTTGCAGTGACAGTGTTATTTTGTCTTAGGGGGCAGGTTGGAATGTAGCTACTGCTTTCTATCGTGTTGCTTACTGTCCGGAACTTTGGAGAGGATTTTAGGAGTCCTGTACTTACTTGTACTAAGCACCAATGTTAAGATTTTCTAGGTGGTGAGAATTTCTATAACCACATTGTTCCCTAAATAGTAGGAGGGGCCCAACTATTTAGCTCGACTTTGTTGAATTCTGTCTCTATGCACCCATACCAAAGAGCATTTTAGCTACAGGACAGAATTTATTCAGAAAAATTGTCACCAATACAGTAACCCAAGATTACATTACCAAGAAAAATATTTTAGTAGGAAAGGTGGCAGGCCTGCATAAACTCTGGAGTAACTTCCTGTGGTGATGTGAATGTTTGTGGCGACGCCAAAAGGGAGAAAAGCTGTTGCAGGTGGTGGTGGTGGTGGGGAGACAAAAATACCAGAAGGCAGGTTAAATTGTTTCTGATTATAGTACATGGCAGTCAGAATTTTGGTCTCATGATCTTTGGTTCTGTTTTTACCCTTATGAATATGCTATGTTCCGTGGCAAAAGGATTGTGCAGATGTAATTAAGGTTACTAATCAGCTGACCTGAAAATAGGGAGATTAGTCTGGTTTATCCAGGTGGGCCTATCTTAAGTCATCTGAGACTTTAAAAGCAAACATTTTTCTCCTGCTGGTAAGTATAGGGGAAGCCAGAAACTCCAAGCGTGAAAAGGGTTTGATGTGCCCTTGTTGACTCCGAGACGAAGAGGGCCACAGGTCAAGGAAAGAGGAACCTCAGTCCTGCAACTGCCAGGAGCCCGATACTGCCAACAACATGAATAAGCTTGCAGACAGAATCTGTCCCAGAGCCTCCAAAGAACTCAGCCCAAACCACATCTCGATCTCAGCTCGTGTGGTCTTATGCAGAGGCTCGACCAAGCCACGTGGTGCCTGGACTTCTGACTCTTGAAACTGGGAGACAGTAACTGGGTCTTGTTTTATTTAAGTCATTAAGTTTGTGGTTATTTGTTATGGCAGAAATAGAAAGCTAGTGTAGTACATATTAGTTCAGTTTTTTTCACATGAACCCTGTAGGAATTTTCAAAAGAAAAATATTGCTTATTCTGGATAGTGAATAATGTATTACAGTATTTGCGGTCTCAGCTCATTAAGTGTTTTTGGGGGTGCAAATGGGTAATACATTACCAACACTGTTGCAAAGTAACAGTCTTTCCAATACAAATTCAGTCTGCTTCAGGGCTGTCTGGTTAACTCTACTTTAAATCTAGGCACACATAAGACCTTTTTTCCTCAGGATCTCACTTTAATGGGAAAAGTCAATCTATTGCAAACACCAGATGATTAGATTATCTTTTTCTTTAGGTCTGATTACTGAATCAGTACTGTATATTACTAATTGCAATAAAATATTTGTTTTGCAATATAGTAATGATGACTTGCTAAAAAAAAAAAGGTGTAAGAGAAACTAGCTGGATTTAATCTATTGGTTTGCTCCCAGTCAGTGGATACGTGCTTCACTATTTAGAACAGCATTTCATGGTGTTACCAGTAACTAGTTCTAAGGGAAATTGATAAGGAGTGTTAGCGATAAAAAAGTAGATATTGAGTTCAAAATTGAATATGAATTTGGAATTTGAAAAATAAAATTGGAGGTGTAGGGAGTTTTTATTTTCCTTTGTCCTTTTTGTTGCAGATTAATCTTAAAGATATTGGTGAAATCTATAAAATACGCATTGGACATGACAATAGCGGAAAGGATCCTGGGTGGTATCTGGAAGAAGTTAGACTTGAAAATACAGCCACACATGAGCTATTTTGTTTAACTGTTGATTCCTGGATAGCCGAGAATGAAAACAATGGAGATTTATGGAAAGAAATGCCCATTATGAGAACTAAGAAAGCACCTTTGCCAGGTATATAATTTTATTTTTTTCTGATATGTTTTAATAATTAAAATAATTAAGATAATTGAGATGATTTAGAAGAAGCGCTGGCACCATTTCCTATAAAAGGCCCAACAGTCGACATCTTATGCTCTGTGGGCTGTAGAGCCTCTGTCAAAACTGCTCGCCTCTGTCAGCGTCGAGAGGCAAACGGCGTGGCTGTGTGTCAACAGCACTTGATTTGTGGACACTGAAATTAGAATTTCATATGACTTTTATTTGTTAAGAAATAGTATTATGCTTTTGATTTTTTTAAGTCATTAAGAAAAATAAAAAAACAGGTGGCCCCCAGATTAGGCCCACGGGCCATAAAGCTCCGATCCTCATGGTTCTTCCTAGCTGTCCTGCGGTCACGTGAAGGTGGTGTGGTGTCCAGGGATGTCCAGAGGATGCCGAAGGGGAGAAGATGAAAGGGTCCGAAGAGACTTGGAAGCCTGGTTCTCACCCTGAATATCCTAGGATCTATCTACCCTATTCACACAGTTGCTAATCTGTTAAGAACCAATTCTACTTTTAAAAAATGATGTTTAGAACAGTTTTGAAATCCATGGTACCAATAAGAAACAGAAGAAATCTTACCAGCCTACTACATTATTAATAGCTATTTTTCAATTTTTAGCATTTTAAAAGGTTGCATTATTTTAAAATGAACTTTATTTAAACTCTATTAGACAACCATTTTGCATTTCTTTCAATTGCCTCTTATGTGATGTATGCACAAGTTGTTACGTGCAAAAAAATGTGGAAGGCAGTTGTGTGAGTTTTAAAAAAATCCGATACAAAAGAAACTGCACTGTATCTTAAATGAACTATTGATTTTGGGTTCATTTAACTTGAGCAGCAGTAAAGGCTCAGCATGTCTCCCCTGCATCTTTCTGTTCATTCTTTCTCCAACTAACTAATGAAATTTTAGCCATTAGCATTTCCGATTTAAAGGGGTAATTTCTTAGCTGAAGCACATCAACCGTTTCTTAAGGGATTTTCTCCGACAAAATAATATAATGTAATAATGATACACAGAGCTAATGCAGTCCGTTTTTCTCATTTTTCTCAGGCTCTGATAAGTCAATCCAGCCACCCTTTTTCCCTAGATTGAATATTTTCTCATTTAGGGGGAAATGACACCCAATGTTCAGGAATTACCTAGAGACCAAAGCTCACTGGTAAGCAAGGAGCAGTTGGAGCATGTTGAGTATCACCTTTTGGAAAATCATTCTTGATGCCACTCAGAGGTTCCTATTCCTATAACATTATTTGCTAATTCCATAGCAGATTAAAACCAATGAATTGATGCTTCTTTGGTTTGGGTTTGAGAGGAGTAAGGCAGTATTCACCTTCAATATTTTGGGATTGTCTGTCCATCTGTCAAAGTATTCTGAAGGTGACCCAGGGAAGAACACAAGAAGTAATGAAGAGGAAGTTTTTTATTATTATTAAGCTATTAATACTTATCTTGGAGTTGCCAGGATGGATAGAGTCCTAAGGACACACTCGAGGTTTGTATAATTTTTAATTTAGTAGCACAAAAAGAGTGATTTTCCATGCAGTTGGCACTTACATTCTGAGCTAATTAATTTTGTGACTTTGCCTCTTCCTTTCAAAAGATTACTGGAATGTTTTCAAAAGAAAAGAGTTTTTGAGACTATTAGTTTAAAAGTCATCATTCTTTGGGGGCTGGGCTAGATTGCTGGTGGGATCAAAGTGATCTCCTCCCAGAGGCCCACTGCTAAGTTGAGCTTGTTCTACACCTTCCTCTGATTTATTCACTGTCTGCCATGTTGGCAGGGAGAGGCTGAGCGCCCTTGGTTTGCTGTCCTTAAGAATCTTTAGTTAATGGCCTGGCAGGGATGCCCAGGGCTGGTAAGAATGCCGACTCAGCTCCTGGCGGCCTCCTCACGAGTCCAGCCTCTGTCCAGGAGAGATGGATGATGATGGAAAGTGAGTTTGAGGCCACATCTATGGATGAATAAATGTTTGATGCCAGACTTTGGCAAGTGGCAGGAGGTTTGCTTAGTGGTTTACTTCACATCAGGAAATAACTATCTGAGACTGCATGAAAAATGCTATCATAACTGAAAGATGTCTGCTTCAAAATATTTGCATTTATCAAACTTTTAAGTAGTGAGAAAATAAGCTTGCTGATTTTTGATTTTCTGTTTCTTCTGAAATGTATGCTGATAAAAGTTTTACAGCAAATTTTAGATGATAACAGCTAAGCTAAGTTAAAAAAAAAAAAAGCAAGCTTTTTAAATGCTTTATCCTTTATCACGATACCTGTCCATGTTCAAGGGGAAAATGTGGGCTTCAGAGGGAGAAAGGTCCTTTCATCCATGAGAGGACTGCAGCTCAGATAAGCAGAGACTGGCTTCAGATCCAGGTCTCCATCACCGGCTTTGTGAATTGGGCAAGTGACATGGTTTTCTGAGTCACAGTTGTTTTGTTTATGAAATGGGGCATATAATATCTATTATCAGAATGATCACTGTGTAATTCACCATCCAAACCAGGAATTTTTTGAGAGAGAAGAAGGGCTCCGTGAATAATTGTACCAGGACAGCAGCTGTCAGTGGGAACCGTTCTAGGCAAACCAGAGCCATGACCATGCCATGGGGTTTCCATCAGGAGCGTGTGAGAGCATGTGGATACGGTATTTGTCACACAGAAGGCACTCAGTTCACACTAAGTTAGTTCCCTTGCCCTCCTTTATAGCATTTAGCTACTATCATGAGAACATTGGTATCACAAAGAATGCTGTGGGTTTAGTGCAGGCTGTTCTCAGCCCTGCAGCCAGAGTGACCATCGTACAGTGTCAATCAGATTATGTCATTCCTTTGCCTACAATCCTAGAAAGATTTCTAACTTAGTAAGTACAAAAGGCAAAGTCATAGCAATGTCCTACAATGCCTCACTTGTGTCCTCACTCGTCCCCCACTTCACCCTTGGTGCTCCCTGATGGCTCAGGTGTGCTGTCCCCACACCCCCCAGGCCCCAGTCCTCCTCCCCTGTCTGCTGTCACGGGCCTCCCCCAGGCCTCTGCACGGCCAGCTCCTTCACCTTTGGTCAGGTTTGTTCCAAGGGGCCTTTCCTGGCAACTTTCTATGAAATTGCAAGAAATCCCACTCTCTTCCCCAGCGCTGCCAGCACTTCCTTTTCTCTCTGCAGCTCATAGGTATTTCTTTTCAGCAATAAGATAAATATTTTCAACCAAGAGACACGTGAGGATTGAGCCCAAACCGCCACTATACACAGTCTTGGATCACAAACCTTGAGCACAGCCCGGAACTGAACTGTCTGCACGTGTTTGAGGCCAAATCTCATTTACCGTCCGCTCCGGAGAGCCGATGTCTTTGGGCCGTTTGTATTGTCCTGATTGCACCACAATGAGTGCTGAGAAAGCTTAATTCTTGGTGAGCTGAGAGAAAGCACTAAAACAGTCCATGAGTTATATCAAAGGGGAGATTCCGCCCAGGGCTTTATGTTTGGGAGGTTCAGCCAGAGGCCCCGGTGTCTGCGGCGGCCCGGTGCACAGGGCAGCCGGCTCACGGGAGGCGTCCGCAGGGCCAGGGCGTTCCCTGTTATTTGCTACCTACGCTCGTCTGAGCTTCACCACGAAAGCTCCGAGACTATGGAAGTCCCCCAAACACAAACAATTACATTTTCTTCGCTGATTAGGAACATGTCCAGAAAAAAATACCTATGTTCACTGAGAATACTGTATGCCTGTGACAAAGCTGGAGCATAAACGAAGAGCTCATGGCCTTCTAGGCACGGCTTGAACCCTGCGATTATTTGGTTATGTCACCAAGGCAGACAGAAGCCGAAGTGTGTCCAGAGCTTGTTTCCCAGCATGACAGAAAGGCTGCTGAGTGGGCACGGCCCGGACGACTTGCCTGCCAGAGAGAGGCGGGAGGCCGCTGGCCCAGAGAGCCTTCCTTCCATCCCGCCTTCTCCAAACCGGGGAGCTGGATACGATATTCCAAAGGGCCTGAGTGGGGAATGTTCCAGTTAGGGCCCCATTTAAGATGTAAGGTCCCATGAGTTTCACTGGAGTGTAATGGTCTTTGCCCTTAACTCAGGTCACGGCCGTGTGTGTGTGTGTGTGTGTGTGTGTGTGTGTGTGTGAGAGTGCGCATGTGTGTGTGTGTGTGTTTGCTCAGGGACACATCTCTCTAGGTTAAGTCCCATAGGTAGTTTCCCAGTGAAATCTGAACTATGTAACTTGTCAGGAGAAGTCTGCAACATTATGGATATAGCTGGAAGAATGATATTTTTATTTGATATATGGAAGATTTTTTCAGAGAAGATTGAGCAATCTTGGATGGTTCGGACTGAAGGAGAACAAAGGTCACCACTGGGTCATACTAGGTAACAAACATGAGGAGGCATTTAAATGGGCTGCCTTAGGAGGAGCTTCTAGCACAGTGTCTGGCATGAGGGACCAACGATGCCAGGTCCCTGCCAGCGCCCCTTCTTCAGTCACTCCACGGACTGGTGGATGGCGCTTCTGTGAGAGAGTCAGAGCCTGGGAGCTAAACTGCATCGTCCATTTCACTGGCAAATGCAGACACAAGACTAGGAGACAGAGCCAAGGGGCCACAAGCTGGGAGGACCCTGAAGTGAAATGGTGAACACAAGCAGCATTAGGAATGAAGAGACAAGCTGCAGTGACCACTGCGGAGAAACCCCTTTTGGGCTGGGTTGCACAGTGTCTGGGAAGGTAGGCCTGGTTAAAGGCATGGTTCTGGACAAAGAGCTACCACAGCGCTGGTTCAGACTTGAGGGGTTTCTCGAGCAGCCAGCAGAGAGCAGTCCACAGCACGTATTGCTGGTTGGATGGATAAGCATTCGTTTATTCGGTAGATATTACAGTGCTGGGAGCTAAGGGTTCCAATCTGAGACAGATGAGAGCCCTGCGCTTAGGGAATGTGGGGTTAGGATCAGCAGAGTGGATGAGCAGGCCCCGCAGGAGTGCGCTTCGTGACGGGGGATGCAGCTTGGGCTGGGGACAATCCTGCGGACACAGCCATTGCTTAATAGATCACTGATAATTCCAGGTGATCTTAATAACAGAATTGCCAAATATTCTTTTATGCTTTATTCAAGATCATCCTAAATTAAGGTGATTGCTTCCTGAATTAGGGCATTTCTCTGGCAATAGCTGCCCGAATCTAGGAGGAAAATTGCCTGGCTACGCTAATGTATTAGCAAGTCCTAATCTGGCACACGGCGGACTGTGGAAAGGCAGCAGCCGGCTCCTGTGCACACTGACCTCTGGGGCCGACAGTATTTGGTCCTCAGTACTTCTTACTCATGTTCCATCTTGACGTCTTGGACTGGGTTAGCAGTGGCCCTTTCGTCCTGAAACATATACTGTCCTAATGCTCTGTGCCTGTCTACACACGCATAGAAGCCTGAAGGGGAAGGACTCGATTCAGTTCTACAGATAAACTTCTGATTTCTAAATATGTAAACCACTCCATCCCAGCTAGCTTTGTGAAGGGCTGCCCTCGCCACCACGGTCAGCAGCCTTCGTTCCACCTCGGGTGATCAGAAATGGGTCACAAAGGCAGGAAAATCTTCTTGACCTGAATGGATATTAGGAGGTAATCCTTCAAATGGAACCTAGTTTAAAATCATAGTACTATCCTAGATATAATATATTTTATAAACAGTTATTTGGCTTTAATTCCTTCATCCATTCATTTAAAAAATAGGTGAGCATCATGCATGTGACAATTTTCCTAGATATAGTCCAGGTTATCACTATATCTACATTGTTTTTACTGTCATGTAGTAGACTTGAATCGTCACAATGGTAACTTTGACAAAAATGAAACCTTTTTCATTTTCCATAACTGATTAAAATCCACCTCCCTCCGTAGGAAACTTTTTGGGGTGATGGAAATATTCTCTATCTTGATTGTGGTGATAGTTCCAAGACTGCAAACATTTGGTAAAACTCATCGAACTGTATACCTTAAAAGAGTGAATTTTGCTCCATGTAAATTATACTTCAGATGAACTGAACTTCAAAATAACCTAAGATCTTATTTCCACTGACGGTAGAAATCTTAATCATTTTCACTCAGAATAAGTTCAGTTGCTTCCAGTATAAAGCTTGGCTTCTTTTGGTCTAAAACTGATGAATTCAGGATTCTTCTCATTCTGCCCCTTTTCCTTCTCCATGTGGAAATCTTAGTTCCTGGAAATCATCTTCATATGTGGAGAGGGTCACCTGCTGTGAGGGCCACCCTCTGTTCTCTTTGGCCTCCCCTGAAGTATCTCATTCCATTTGTCTTTGGGTGTCACCTCCTCCCTTGTAATGTCTGCTGAGGGAAACGCATGTCACACATGGCTTTGGTTTCCAGGCCCACAGACTCTGTGCTAACCTTGTCAAAACCCAAAATTTGTCCCTTTGGGGCTATCACCCTGATCTCAGCCATTTCCACACTTCTCTTGGGAACGGGAGGTGAGAGTTGAGGAGGGAGCTCTGCCACCTCCCCCGCACCCCTTCTGGCTGCTTGGGGGAGTAGGATGTGGCCTCAGGTTGCCCCCCAAGACTCGGCCCTCAGCTGTTGCTGGTATGTCATTCAGGCCTAAGTCAGATAACAGAGAGAGGGAGGGAGGCAGGGAGATGGGAAAAAAAGAAAAAGAACTTCCTTGCAAATGCTCTTTTTTTTAAAAAAAAAGACTTTCTCAAAAACTCTCACAATTAAAAGTCATATTTTTCACAAGCGATATTTCTCCAAAGATTCATTCAGCCTGTTCCAGAAATCAATGAACTTTTTGTTCTAGGCTTACCCAGAACTGCCTTCCCTCAAGCAGTGTCACTCTCTGGAGGCCTCAGGGCCCTCAGGGCAAAAAGGAAAAATGTAGGCAAGAAAAGTCTCGGTTACAATCTCATAATAGTATCCAGGTCCAGAATTGTGATGGATAATAATGATTTTTTGACAGATCGAATTCCAGTTCTGAATGGTAGAA
Organism: Avahi laniger; assembly: GCA_963575035.1. NCBI lineage: Eukaryota > Metazoa > Chordata > Mammalia > Primates > Indriidae > Avahi > Avahi laniger. The sequence goes on along the minus strand of CAUYSK010016271.1, from coordinate 18,062 downwards.
AGCAGGGCTTTGCTCTGGCTGTCTTCTTGCAACGCGTAATCCCTGCGCTGGTCTGGGGGGATGGGGTGGGAGGGCGTCAAGGCCGTGGGAACGGGCTCAGCAGTTCCTCACTTGAGAGTTGCACTTGGTCACCTCCTTGCTGTTGGAGCCCCTTTACTCTCTCATCTGATTCCTGGTGGCTCCCACAGGCCTGTCGCCCTATCCAACGTGCTACCATTTATTAGGCTGTAATGGTTCTTCACACTTTCCTGCTACCACTGCCCCCGTTCCGCTCTGCTCCTGGGTGAGTGTGTGAGGTCCACTCCTTAGGAACACCGTGTTGCCCACACTGTTCTGGGCTCCACCACCAGCATGTGGCACAGTGCTGGCTCTCAGGACAGAGTTGCAGAATGAATCTAACAGCTGCTGCTTCTCCTCCCTGCTGAGCTACTCTCGTTTCCACTACTTCTGTGTCTTTGGCCACTACTGTAAAATACAAAACAATTTTGATTTAATTTGCTCTTAATTTTAACAGTTTTTCCCACAACACAAAAGTACATGTGATTGCTCTTTCTCTTTCCCCTCCCTCATCTCTCGTCCCTTCTCCCTCCCGTTGTAGCTTTATCCTCATTTCTCCCTGTCCCACATATGTGAGGGCTTAGACATGCAGGCATCCTTAGCATGAAATTCGGGGTAGCACAGGTGAGGAGCGAGTGAGGAGCTGAGGAAGCAGGTAGAGCTGATCAGTCTCGGGCCATTTCCACCTGCTCTTGTACCTTCTCCCTGAGCCTGGAGACTCATGGGCCCCTTGGATTCTAAGGAGCACCTCCTCCTATCCACGTCCTCCTGGGGCCTGGGGCCACGATCCTGAAGGAGTGCTTGTGGGAGTGGTAAGGGCGGATGAACTGCGGGTCTCTGGTTCATGGTGTGTCCTGCCTCAGGTGTGTCCTTCTGCCCCACCTGGTGTTGATTAGGTCCAAGGATACAGCTGCAGGAGACACATACGGTGTCTGGTTGGGGCCGTTCTCCCATAAACATTGCCGGACCTCCTATACTGTTAGAGAAATATGAACTCACAGCCAAAATATCACAATCTCTTCATAGTACAATTGTTTCAAAAGAAAAATCTGGAAACTGGATCATGGATGCAGGTTGTTTTGTAGCAAAGAAACTAAAAATTTGAAGACTTAAAATGAATTTTCCAAAAGAGATAAAAAGAGATGTTACTGATGAAGAAAAGTTCCTTTCCAGGATATTTTAGAGAAGCTTCGTAATGACTGATGAGCTCTCAGACCAAGACTCCAAGCCAGGTTAACCATTCTTGGGTGTGCCATGGCTCCCCATCAAGGAAGCAGAGACTGGGAAATGCCAACATCTGGGATTCTGCAAGGAGGAGACAACTCACCTGTGCATTATCATGTAAACAAGAAAATAAAAATGTGTTATGTTTTCTGTTTGTTGTTGTTGTTGTTTTTACAGGTTCAATAAGCAACCAGGAGACTAAGCAACTAAATTCATTCATTGCAGTCAAACTTGACTGGAAGATAAATTTCAAGTTGTTGTCTCTGGACAAATGCTTTGCACATCCTTCTCCTAAACTTTTAGTGAAAAATCCTATTAGGGGATTTGTTTCAGCCTCCTCCTGCCAGCCATGTGACATTTTTAATAAATCCTTGTGACTAAGGAATTATATGTCCTTCTGAATAGCAAGTGTATGTGTGTGTGTGTACGCGTATGTGTGTGTGTGGTGTGTGTGTGTGTGTGTGTGTGTGTATTTTTAATTCTGTACTTACTGCAGTAAGCAGAGAGATTGAAGAATCCAGGGATTAATGATACTATTTATGGAGATGTTAATACTTGGAGTTGATGCTGATAAGTCATCATTAAAATAAACACTTAGCAAAGATTCTGGCTTTCAAAGATGTTTGAAAATAAACCCGCAGGTGAAAATTTTGAAAGATTTTTGTGCCACTAATAAGATGATGTTAAATCTTATTATGTAGGTCACAAGTTATAAGCCCAAAGAATGCATAAGTTAAAGAAATCAGACATCAAAAAATGCTGGGCTTTGACAATGATAAATGTGTTATGCATTCCTTGACAGATGGGGAAATTTTTGAAATGATAATAAATAGGTAAATATAAGGATGAGAGTGTTGAAGATGACGACATTGCAAACAAGTGAAAAAACATGCTGAAAAAATGATGAAACTATATGCTACAGCTGTCAGTTGAACTGGGTGACGATTGTGGCATAGGAAGGCAACATTTTATTCTGTGCTTCTGTCAGACTTTGTGACAGTGAGTAAGGTTTTCATAAGCAGCTGAAGCTACTGACTAATTGTCAGAAAGAAAAATGTAACATCAGCCATGGTAAAAATAACATTAAAAAATTTTGGCAGAAATGGCCAACGTATATGGATAACCTAAACCAACAAATTGACTCTTTCAAATACTTTTAGGTAAACGAAGACGATAGATACATTAATAGGCACTTCTTAAAACTGTACTTTAAGAATGATTATTTGTAGTCAGAATGATTGATTAGTAATACCTATCTTTGAATATGTTCAGGTAAAATGACCTCCTCCATTCTGTAAAACATTGACGTCTTGGTTCCCATCCTTGTATTTTTCAAGTATTCAAGCTAATTTGAAGTTTTCTTCTAACTTATATTTTAAACTTAACATTAAGCTCCCCCCAGAGTTATCTTTTTGTATTTGGGATGTCCTTCTCTTTGGGTGAAGATAATTTGTTAGCCTTGTACATTTTTACAGCAGAATGAATATTTGTTAGCTAGGGTATACGGCCCTGCCTGTAAATCAACAACATTGAGCCCTGACATTTCATGCCCAAGGGGAAGGACTGAAAAAGGATTCAATGTAATCTTCACTTGCTAAGACTTGTTTAAAACATGTGATATTTTAGGGTGCATCTTAGTGACATGTTAACTAAACATTCTTTAAATACTCCATTTAAGTTAAGTTGGCTAAAGAAAAATTTTATATTGCCTTAAGGATCATGAAAAAGTCTGGAGTTAGAATTTATTGTTATGAATTTAGCATTTTTAAAAAAGAATTTACATGCTTTTGTTACAGAACCATAGCAAATGCTTAGTAAATTATATTATCTAATACAATTAAAAGAGAATCAGTGTTCAGATTCTAGCAAAATGTCTGTTTCTTCAGGTGGTATTGCGTTTTCTTTATTTTCCAATTTAAAACTCTTTTATGTGGTTTGAAAATAAAATTCAGTGCTCAGCTATGATAGCCACCTTGTTCTAACTTTCTGGTACATTTACTTTTTTTTCTTTGAATTATTTAGATAGAATGTACTTTTTTGTTTTGTTTTATTTTTTGATACATATGTATTCAATCAATTTAGAGCAGTTTCTGGGAACACTGTTGAGAAGTCTCTGAGGCCATGTGCAGGTTAACAGAAAGCCCCATGATTTTGTTAGGGGGATGTACAGTGTCTGAGGAAGGGATGAGTGTTGTTCTTTGTGCTATCAATATGTAGTTTGTGTCCATAATTTTTTTTTAATTTCAGGATATTATGGGGGTACAAACATTTTGGTTACATGTTATGACTTTGCCTCGTCCAAGCCAGGGCTAGAGGCGTGCCCTTCCCCACACAGTGCTCACTGCATCCATTAGTTGTGAGTTTACCCACCCCCACACCCCCACAGCTGACCGACACCCAGTGACTATTACTACCATGTGAGCACCTTAGTGTTGATCAGTTAGTGACAATTTGATGATGAGTACATGTGATGCTTATTCTTCCATTCTTGTGATACCTTGCTTCAAAGGATGGGTTCAAGCTCTATCTAGAATAATATAAGAGGTGCTAGATCACCACTGTTTTTTGTAATTGAGTAGTATTCCATGGTATACATATACCATATTTTATTCATCCACTCAAACCTTTAACTATTCATTTAATTGTCTTTATGTGTTCTAATATTTTAAATGTACCTCTTTAAAAAAGTTGTAAACAAGTTTACTCTTCACCTGAAATAAAGAAAAAATTTTCAGTAAACAGAAACCTGGTTTCTCTACAAAGACATCAAATCATGTTTGTCCCGACAAGCATCGTGCTTGTTTTCATGAGGGATTCTAGCAGAAGTTTTGACTTAATTCAATTCAGGCAGTTCCACAGGTTGTAAGACCAGCTCTTCTTCATAGGTAGTTTTAGAGATTTCTTTGGTTGTCCTAAATTCGTGAGAAGTGTTCTAATTTCCTGCGTAAACTCAGCTGGGTTTCACTCTAGGGTGTTTTAGAGTATCTAAGACTACACAAAGAAACTGATTCATCTTCTCTGCCCATGCCACTTCCCAATATACCACATTTGTCTTTTTAAAGGTCAGGCATGATAGAAACAGGCAATGTTTCTCACCTGCCTTGTTTTCTTACTTGTTGGATTTTCATGTCAGAGTTCTTTGGAAAATGTTAATGTGAATTTCTATAAATGCAACTGCTCAATTGCACAGAGTATGATTTATAAAGAGTTCTAGGATCCTGGAATAAAAAGTGCTCATCGTGTCCAAGATATTATTCTTATTAGTAGTATCAGCAAGAGCTGTCTCTTTTCTAATTAGTGACTTCTATCAGAGTCTCAGAAATTGCCTTAATTCTAAGGTCAAATATAGTGGATTATAATTTGCTGGTACCTTACCGGGTTCTTTTTAAAAAATTATATTTAAATTTGCATCTCTCTAGGATCTTTTTATTTTTTTCTCTCTCAAGAGAGCTATTAAAAATCTCCATTATTAGAATAATCTCCAAGAAGTAGCAGCATGAGTGACCAGCTGTGATTAGAACAGCCAAACTTCAGGGGGGAAAATTGCCACTTTCATCTAATTAAGAGAGAGAGTTTTTTTGTTTTTGTTTTTTTTTAAATATAACATCTCATAATAACTGTGAAAGTGCAATGGTTAATGAAAGTACATAATTACTAACAATAATTATTTTGAAACAGTAGTTCTGGGAATAGCTGAGAGTCCATATGAATGAAGTAAACATTAACTAGCTGAGAGTATGTTCGAATGAAAGAAAAAGAAAAATAAGAAAAATAAGGAAAAGAGTGGGGCCAAGTACCAGAGAGAAAGTCATATCAATTGGATTAAAGAACATTCTAATTTCCTTATAGAGTTTCCAACTATATTCAAAGAGATAAATAAAAATGAGAAATATAATATTAGATTTCTGATGTTTCAGTGGTGTTGTATGAGATTCACATACACACTGGCACAAAGCCAGGCGCAGAAACAGAGTCCAACGTATTTATTAACCTCATTGGCTCCAGAGGAGATTCTGGGAAACGAAGGCTTCATCAAGCCCAAAACAACAAAGTCAAGTTTCAGCGTGGACAGGTAATAGAAAGATCTTCATCAATTCTTATCTATCATCCTTCCCCTAATTTCTTTAAAAAGACACACATGCAGAAAGTTGCTGAAATGCTCATTTGGTACCTACTGGGAAGTACAGGGAGATGTGATCATTCCTTGGTGCATATGTTATCATTCTGGATTGGGTAGAGATAAGACTATGCAGCCAGTAAGTCACAGTTTCTTCTTGTATTAAATAAAAAACCCCAGATTCTACTTCCAGATAGGGCAGACTAGATTGTAACAAAATGAGCATCCTGCTGAGGACAACTAGGAATGTTTGATAAGCCATAATTTAAATTGGTTTTAAAGGCATTGGAGAGCTACCCAGGCAGTTAGGACTTGAGGTCCTGGAAAGAAAGGAGTGCGGAGGAAGACCTGGTATCAGTGTAGCTTCTTGCCGTTTGCAAGTGGAAGCATAGAATCAAGAAGCCAATCAGAAAGTGGCAGTGGGGAGTCTGAGATGCTGGGCAGAGATTTAGGAGGTCTTATGGGGCTGGGATTCCAACCCAGCAGTAAAGAGAGGCTCTCATAAACCCTACCTGAAAAGTGGGGTCCTTAGTGTGAGCCCTCCCAAAGCAGAGCTAAACAGGCCCTGCAAGTTGTCCTTGGGGAAGGTGATCCCGGGAAGCAACAGCGAAGGAATGCAGAAAGTGAGAGAAGGAAAGAAAAGTCAATAGATGCATGCATTCTAGAGGTCACTGCTGTTGGCAGCAGGGACTGGTTCTCTCTAGGACCAAGGCCAAGAACTGGGCACCAAGAGCAGCAGTGGCTGAAGCAGCCTTGGGGGACAGAGCCATGTCCTATGACTGTGCACAGATAGCCTCTATCCCTGTCATCATGGTTACTTCACCTGTGGGCCTGTTGTACAACAGCACTGGGGTGGCCAAGGCAAGACCTCTACATGGAAAATTATAAAGTATTATTGGAAAAATTTAAAAAGACATAAATTAGCCAGGCACAGTGATGTGCACCTGTAGTCCCAGCCACTCAGGAGGTTGAGTAGGGAGGATTGTTTGAGCCTAGCCTGGTCAACATAACTAGACCCCATCTCTTTAAAAAAAAAGACATAAATTGATAGAGAAACATACTGTGTTCCTGAATTGGAAGATTCATTAATTAAAGTTCTCACTTCTAATTGATCTACAGTCTTAATGCAATACCAATCAAAATTACAGGGAAATTTTTTACATGGCAATTGGTAACCTAATTCTAAAATTTATGTGAAAATGCAAAGAGTCACATACACCTAAAATACTCCTGAAGAAGAAAAATTAATTTGGAGGAATTACAGTACCAGTTAGCAAGATTTGTTATAAAGGTAAGGTAATAAAGAGAGCATCAATTTGTACAAGGAAAGACATATACAGCAAAGAAAGAGAAAGGGGTCTGGAAACAGACCCACACATCCTATTGTGCAGATTAGGGAAAGGATAGTTTGTTCAGTAATTTTTTATAGGAAATTGGATGTCATTATAGACAAAAGGAAATCATGACCTCTATTTTACACCAAATCCTCAAATCAGTTTCATGGAAATTTATGTGTAAATATGGAAGGTAAGAAAATAAAATATCTAGAAGATACCATATGAGAAAATCTTCATGATCTTGGGGAAGACTAGCATTTTTAAACTTTTTAATTGTGGTAAAATGCACATAACATAAAATTTATCATTTTAACCATTTTTAAGGGTAAAGTTCAGTGGTATTAAGTACATTTACATTATTGTATAACTATCACCGCCATTCATCTCCAGAACTCTTTTCATTTTACGAAACTGAAGCTTTGTACTCATTAAACAAGTTCTCATTCTTCCCTCCCCCAGTCCCTGGTGACCACCATTTTCCATTCTGTCTCTGAATTGACTACTCTAGGTACTCATATAAGTAGAATCATCTGGTATTTGTCTTTCTGTGACTAATTTCACTTAGCATAATGTTCTCAAGGTTCATGTATGTTGTAGCATGTGATGGGATTTCTTTGCTTTTTAAGGCTGAATAATATCCCATGGTATGTATATACCACATTTCACTTCTCCATTCATCTCACGATGGATACTTGGGTTGCTTCCTGCTTTTGGTTGTTGTGAAAATGTTGCTATGAATATGGGTGGACAATTATAGACTAAGATTTTAGAGACAAAACAGAGAAAGCACTTAGCATAAGGGAAAAAAGATAAATTATACTATTTTAATATTAAAGATTTCTCTTCCTCAAGACACTGTTAAGGGAGTAAAAATGCACGTGGGAGAAGATAATTATATATTAGAAAAAGACTCATTTGCATACTGTATATAGAACACCTACAGATCAACAAGAAAAAGACAGATAACTCAATTTAAAATATGAGCGTGACAGTTGAATATGTACTTTACGAAAGAAGGTATTCAAATCACTAATAAACATGAAAAATATATCTAATCTTGTTAGTACTCAGGAAGATACAATGAAATCCATAATGAAGTGTTGCAGTGCATAATCACATGGTTAAACTTAAAAAGAATAACAAAAACAAGTATTAATTAGCCAGTGGAACAATTTGAATTCTCATATACTGTACATACAGAGTGTATATTGGTATAAGCATTTTGGAAAACTGAGATTCACTACGAAAGCTGAATATATAAACACCCTGTAACCCTGCTGCTCCTCAACAGAAATGTGTGCAAATACCATGAAAAGATAAGAATATTCTGAGCAACATAATTCTAGGAACAATGATTGGCCATAAATAGTAGAATGAATAAATCGTTTAGAATAATATTCGGTAATGAAAATGAATAAAATGCTATTGAACAAAACAGCATGGATAAATTTCACAAATGTTGAATGAAACAAGCCAGACAGAAAGAGAACACACTGCATGGTTCTGTTTATATATAATCCCAGGTGAGGTAAAATTAACTAAAAGTGTTAAAAATCAGGGGTGTGGGTACCATTTGGGGAGATGGTGACCAGGATGGGCCTGCCAGGGTCTTGAGTGCCAAACGCTGTTACTGACATGGATGTGTTCACTGAGTGTGCATTTGCATACTTTGTGTCAATTTTATACTGTATTTTAAAACGTTATATATATATATATGCACACATATTAATATTTTTAGTGTATAATTTATTTAAAAACAAAAGATACTGAGAGAAGAGCAATGGTGGAAAGGATGCACATGGTGGCAGCCTCCTGGGTCTGAGACCTGGCTCTGTCACCCCATAGGTGTTCATTTGGGACAAGTAACTGAACTCTATGTGCCTCAGTCTCTTCCACTGTAAAATGAGAAATTGAGTAATACTTACCTCGTAGGTTGTTCTGAAGATTAAATGAGTTGATATATGAAAGACCCTTAGAAGAGTTTGCACATAGTAAGGACTGTATAAAGCACTACTATCATTAGCAGTAGTAGATTTAAAATAAGTGTCCCAAAGGCATTTTCTAAAGTATTTTACTAGACTGTATTATTGAGGAGAACAAGAAGTATTCGCTACATGTTTGCATGTCTCCCACAAAACACGCTGTAGAACTTTGCACATAAAATATTAAATGGTAACTATTATAGCAATAGTAAGAATAATAGTATAGTAGTAATATATAGTAATATATTAATAGTAATATAGTATCAATATAAATACTATTTTTTCTTCTAGAGATTGGAAATATCTAAATGGTCACTGAGTTTATTTCTTTATTACACAGACTGATATTTTTTCCATCAAAGCTGTGTCTCTTGGAAAATTGAAGAAAGTTCTGATTAGTCATGATGGGACAGGTCCAGGTAAGATTTAGTTTCATGGTAAGAAGCTTGTTTTGCAAAAGTATGTAAAATAGTATGAATGGCAGGTGAAAGAAAAATGTACAGGTCATATAAAATTGAGATGAGAATTTAATTTTCTTTTATAGTTAAGTGAAGTTTTGTCAGGTTAGGTTTATTATATGACTTATAAAAGCACATGGTTATATTATTATGAAGGAAATTTCCTAGGAAGACAACAGCTTTAGTGTGTGTGTGTGTGGGGGTGTGGTGTGTGTTTGTGTGTGTGTATAAGCTCCAGACCTCCGGGCAGTCTTCACAGTTGGATCTGACATGTGTCCGTCCCTGCAGACGTGTTTGCCCTGGTCCTGTATCCCACACTCAGCACACCAGTGACTCAGGCATCATCCTTAATCCTCCCTTTCCCTGGTGTCTTCTGTCTGCCATGACTATCATCCAAGTCCTGTCAATTTCACTTCATTAGTATCTTTTTTTACTATCTCTCCTAGAGCTATTAAATTGAAACTTCAGTTTGGCTCTCGAACCTAGTATTCGTTACTGCTAAAATAAAACTATACGTTTTAACTATATCATAGTACTGAAGCCATTTCTTACATTATTACTATATTCCTTTTTTCTTTCTGATAGATTTTGAGTTTTTCGAAGCCAGAAATTATACATTATTCATCTTTATTTTCCCAGGGCCTCATATAGTGCTTGACACTATACACAGTTTAATTAGTAACCATTTATTGAATGAATGGATTTAAATCAGTGAAATGATTTTCCGTGAGCTCTTTAAAAGGAATTGGAAGAGCTTAAAATGGCCATGGCAAGAAAGAAGACTGTGTTTTCAACAGAAACCAAAGGAAAGGAAGCAGAAAACAGAAGGTGACAGTGAACAGAAAGAACATAGACATAATTAAATGAGTTCAGGATCATACAGAGAAATTGATTACAAAGAAGCAGAAATAAGAGATTAAGAGGAAGAAAAGACATAATGGACTGCCTTCTATACATGGTGTCTCTATAGAAGGGTGTCACTGTACAGAAGTGTCAATGTAGATGTCTCTGTAGAGGGGCCTCTTTGTAGAGGGCCATCGCTACAGAGGGTCGTCACTCTAGAGAGATGTCACTGTAGAGGAGTGTCACTATAGAGTGGTTTCACTGCAGAAGGTGCCACTGTAGGGTGCTGTGTCTTTTAGATTATTTCCATGATGGGTGGAGATTTCCTGCTTTTGCCTCAAGCCTCCTTTGCAAACAGTGCATGGCTGTGCAGGACAGGTGATTACAGTCACAGCCTTAGACTTTGGCAAGGATCAGAGCGGGACAGTCCCCAGAAACCCCAGGCTTCACCAGGCTCTAGTGTTGACGAATTATTCTGAGACACCTCTTAGTGATGGGGGTAGGCAACATTGGTAAAACACCCAACCCACATCCTAAAATGCCAAAGTTGATGTGCTGTAGGGACAGCAGCAGCCACAACAAAAGGGCAGTCACTCTCATAGGTAAAGGAAGGAGAGTTAGGGCTTTGTTTGAAGGGGTTGGATGGTTGTTTGACACAAAGAATAAAAATGACGGAAGAAAAAATTAAAAGAACATTGTAATTTTAAAAATGTTTATGGAATTAATTTACTCATATAGAAAAGGCTTTAATGGAGAAAGAAACAAACTTCCAAAATATTGAATTTTTTCAATGAAATATTTATTTAAAAAAACCTGTGCAGGTATGGGAAAGACTTCAGTGAAATTCTCAAGGATTTTTTTTTCTTCTCATTTTTACAAAGAAGCCATGGACAACATTATTATTTTAACATGGATACAGTTGTGTCTATGGCTATCTAACCAAAAATGGAATAAATAGCTTCAGTAAAGCCCCAAATCTGCAGCAAACATAGTAAAATTTCAGAATATTTAAGAATTATCTGCGCATCTTAAAACAAATAAAATAGACACCTGGGCTCACTGCCAGAGATTCTGATCCAATAGGTACTGAGGGATTAGAAATATGTATGCTTGTTTGTTTTTTATTTCACTATATTACAGGGTTACAAATGTTTAGGTTACATATATTGCCTTTGTCTCACCTGAGTCAGAGCTACAAGAGTGTCCATCCCCCAGATGGTATGCACCGCACCCATTATGTGTGAATATACCCATCCCCTACTCCCCCTACCTGCCCAACACCAGATGAATGTTATTACTATATGTGCACATAAGTATTGATTGGTTAATACCAATTTGATGGTAAGTACATGTGATGCTTGTTTTTCCATTCTTGGGATACTTCACTTAGTATGATTGGCCCCAGCTCTATCCAGAATAATACAAGAGGTGCTATATCATCATTGTTTTTTTGTGGCTGAGTAGAACTCCATGGTATACATCTACCACATTTTATTAATCCACTCATGTACTGATGGGCACTTGGGTTGTTTCCACATCTTTGCAATTGTGAATTCTGCTGCTATAAACATTCTAGTGCAGATGTCTTTTCTGTAGAATGTCTTTTGTTCCTTTGGGTAGATGCCCAGTAATGGTATTTCCGGATCAAATGGTAATTCTACTTTTAGCTCTTTGAGGTATCTCCATATTGCTTTCCACAGAGGTTGAACTAGTTTGAGGTACCACCAGTAGTGTATGAGTGTTCCTTTCTCTCTGCATCCATACCAACATTTATTGTTTTGGGACTTTTTGATAAAAGCCATTCTCACTGGAGATAAGTGATATCTCACTGTGGTTTTGATTTGCATTTCCCTGATGATTAGAGATGTTGAGCATTTTTTCATACGTTTGTTGGCCATTATTCTGTCTTCTTTTGAAAAGTTTCTATTCATGTCCTTTGCCCACTTTTTAATGGGGTTCTTTGATTTTTGTCTTACTGATTTTCCTGAATTCTATACAGATTCTAGTTATCAGCCCTTTATCAGATGTGTAGCATGTGAATATTTTCTCCCATTCTGTAGGTTTTCTGTTTGTTCTTGTTCTCGTGATAGTTTCCTTGGCTCTGCAGAAGCTTTTTAATTTGATCAGGTCCCATTTATTTATTTTTGTTGTTGCTGTGATTGTCTTTGGGGTTTTCTTCATAAATTCTGTGTCTAGGTCAATGTCTATAAGAGATTTTCCAACATTTTCTTCTAGAATTCTTATAGTTTCATGCCTTAGGTTTAAATCTGTTATCCACCGTGAGTTGATTTTTGTGAGAGGTGAGAGTTGTGGATCCTGTTTCAGTCTTCTACATGTGGCTCTCCAATTTTCCCAGCACCATTTATTGAATAAGGATTCTTTTCCCCAGTGTATGTTTTTGTCTGCTTTGGCAAAGGTTAGATGGCTATGTGAGGATGGTTTTATACCTGGTTCTCAGTTCTGTTCCATTGGTCTATTTCTATTTTCTTGTGCCAGTACCATGCTATTTTAGTTACTATAGCCTTGTAGTATAGCTTGAAGTCTGGTAAATTAATGCCTCCCAATTTGTTCTATTTGTTTAAGATTGCTTTTGCTATGTGGGGTCTCCTCTGGTTCCACACAAAACATAGAATTTTTTTTTATAGATCTGCAAAAAAATGTTATTGGTATTTTAATAGGGATTGCATTGAATCAGTAGATAACTTTGGGTAGTATAGACATTTTAACAATGTTGATTCTGCCGATGCATGAGTATGGTATGGTTCTCCACCTGTTTACGTACTCTGCTATTTCCTTCCTCAGTGTTTAGTAGTTCTCCCTGTAGAGGTCTTTCACCTACTTAGTTAAAGTATTCCTAGGTATTTTCTTTGTTGCTATTGTGAAGGGTATTGAGTCTTTGATTTGGTTCTCAGTTTGACTGTTGTTGGCATATAGGAATACTACTGATTTCTGTACATTGATTTTGTAACCTGAGACTTTGCTGAATTTGTTTATCAATTCCAGTGGTTTCATGGCAGAATCTTTGGGGTTTTCTAGATATAAGATCATATCAGCAAAGAGCAATATTTTGCCCTCTTCTGCCCCTATTTGGATGCCTTTGATTTCTCTCTCTTGTCTGATTGCTCTGGCTAGTACTTCCAGCACTATGTTGAATAGAAGTAGTGATAGAGGGAAACCTTGTCTGGTTCTAGTTCTAAGCGGGAATGCTTTAAACTTTTCCCCTTTCAGTATGGTGTTGGCTGTGGGTTTGTCATATATGGCTTGTATCATTTTTAGGTAAGTCCCATCTGTGCCTATTTTGTTAAGTGTTCTTATTATAAAAGGGTGTTGAATATTGTTGAATGCTTTTTCTGAGTCTATTGAGAGGATCATATGGTCTTTATTTTTACTTCTATTTATGTGTTGAATTACATTTATAGATTTGAATATGTTGAACCATCCCTGCATCTTCGGGATGAATCCCACTTGGTCATGATGGATTATATTTTTGTTAACTACCTGATTTCAGTTTGCTCAGATTTTGTTGAGAATTTTTGCATCATATTCATAAGGGATATTGGTCTGCAGTTTTCTTTTTTTGTTGTGTCCTTTGCTGGTTTAGGTATCAGGGTGATGTTGGATTCACAAAATGTGTTGGGGAGGATTCCTTCCTTCTTGATGTTGTGGAATGATTTCTTCAGGGTATGCAACAGTTCTTCTCTGTAGGTCTGGTAAATTTGGATGTGAAACCATCTGGTCTGGGACTTTTCTCTCTAGGAAGAAAATTTAATTTAATTTCAATGCTTGATATTGATCTGTTCAAGAATTCTGTTTCTTCCTGACTGAGCCTAGGGAGACTGTGTGTTTCTAAGAATTTGTCCATTTCCTCCATGTTTTCATGTTTATGTACATAGATATTTTCATAGTATTCATAGATGATATTTTGTATTTCTGTGGCATCAGTTATAATTTCTCCTTTTTCATTCCTGATTGAACAAAAGATTCTTTGAACTAAATGGTAAAAGAGACACAAGTTATTGAAATCTGTGGGACACAGCTAAAGTAGTCCTGAGAGGAAAATTTGTGTATATATATATATATATATACACCTACATCCAAAAAACAAAAAAATCACAAATCAACAATCTAATGAATCATCTAAAAGAACTGGAAAAGGATGAGCAAACCAACCCTACACCCAGCAGAAGAAAATAAATAATAAAGATCAGTGCAGAACTAAATTAAATCAATAACAAAACAACTATAAGAAGATTAATAAAACAAAAAGTTGTTTTTTTTGGTTTGTTTCAAGATGAGCATCTTCAGGGATCCTGATTGAATCGGCCCTCAGACTGCTTCTCAATGTGACAGTTATTTGCTGAGGCCTGCTATGTGCCAGCACTTGCACAAGGTGCGGGGGGTCACTGTGCTCACAGGAGGGTCCATTGGTGGCAGACACATGTGAAATAATTATATTAAATTAGAATAAAGTATGATAAATATTTGAACGTAACCCTCAGAGTGCTATTGTGCCATTTGGAAAGGGGACCTAAGTCTAGAAGGACATGAAAACCTTCACAGGAAAAGATGAAAACATGGTACGTAGGCTGGGAGCAAGGGCTATATTTTGGCTGGATAACTCGGGAATTTTGATGGGCTGCTTTGACTGATGGGATTAGGTTCTTTGAAACTTAATTAAGGAAAGTAAAAAATAATTATTACAATATGATTTGAAATTTTTTTCACTAAACTATCCTTCCTACATTCTGAGTCCTCTTTCCACTAAAACAAAAAGTACCATAGTGGTTAGAATATCGAGGCTATTTTTTTCCTTCTTTTCAATTTTGAAATATGTACTATGTAAAGCTGATAACCCTCTACCTAACTGAAGCGTAGAACGTCACCAGGACCAGTGATTCTAATGTATTTACCTCTGCTATCCTCTCCTCCAAAGTATCCACCCTGATAACCTTGTTTATTCTTGATTTTTAAAATCTTTGCTTTTTTAGAAAAAGGCTTTGCTAATCACTTAGGCACACTTGAAAATACTCTGATAATTTGCAATTTTGTAAAAATTGCAATGTGCTATATGACACCTTTTGTGACATGACTTTTTTTTCCACTCAAGATTCTTTCATATGTAGTGCAATAGATAATTTATTTTAACCACTGTGAAATGTTCTATTGGATAATTACCTATAATCAATCTATTCATCTCTTATTAATGGAAAGTTTTTTGTTCTCAGTTTGACTGTTACAAACAAACTTAAACAAACATTCTTGTTATGTCTCCTTGTGCATAGAAGCAAGAGTTCTTCTAGAGTGGTGATTCCAAACCAGAGGCAAATTCTTACCCTACTCCGTGCCCCAGGGATGTTTGGCAATGTCTGGAGACTTTTTTTTTGGTTGTCACAACTGGCAGGGTGTGCAACCAGCAGCTAGTGGATAGAGGTCTGGGATGTTGCTAACCCTCCTACAACACACAGCACAGCCCCACTACAAAGAATTATGGGCCCAAATGTCAATAGTGCTGAGGCTGAGAAAACTCTACTCTAGGGTAAATCCGGAGAAGGAAATTGCTAGGTTGATGAGCACGATCATATCTAGCTTTTATAGGATACACTACTTGTTTCAAAAGTGATACTAAGTTTTATTCTCACCTAGATGTATAAGAATTTCTATCATGTCATATTCTCATCAACACCTGATATACTTAATTATTTCCTTTTTTAGGTGAGTATAAACAGTATTCCATTGTGGCTATAATTTTCATTACTCTGATTTTTAGAAAAAGTGAGCATCCTTTCATTTTTTATCGTCCATTGAATTTCCTCTTCTGTGGAAATACATGTTCTTTTCTATAATATTTAAAGGCAAAAAAGTGTTCAAAAATGGTTTTAAAAAGATAGAAGCTTATCTTGCACTCAGGTAAGAGCCACAGAGTGAATGGTTATGATACCTCTGCCCAGCTGACTGCCAGAGACCCAGAGTCCAACCATCTTGTGATTGTCTCATCACCTAAATCTCCTGCTCCTTTGTGTGGTCAGAGCTAGTCACAGTACATGGAATAGAGGGAGAGTCTTTTAAGCAAGTGAGATGGAAACTGCACACAGGACTTCTGGCCACATTTCATTACTGTGAAATTAGTCACGTCTATGGCTGCAAAGACATCTGGGAAAAGTGGGCTCCAGCACTGTAGAAATTCCAGAATGAGAGAGCAATTAGCAGAGACTGCCACAGAATCTTCTCCAGTTTATGGTATATTTTGATGACTGAAATTCTTGATTTTAATGTAGTTGAATTTAACAGTATGTTTTTATTTTTTTGACAATCAGCACATTTTGTGTCTTGCTGAAGAAAGTGTTCTCTACCCCAGGGTATTCCATACACACATATACATACAAACACACACACATATATATAAATATAAAATATATTGAGAGAAATATATATTTTATATATTAATATATATGTACAATCATGTGCAACAGCTGTCTCCAGTGAGCAGTAGCCTCTTGTGGACAGGGCACCAGGCTTCCAGCTCTCTTGGGACACCTTCCCATGCACAGACCCGAGCCTATCAGAAGACACCATATTAGTCCATTCTCTCCTTCCCCTTCCCAACCCGTGAGTTCCCAGAGAGACAATTTAACCATCATATGGAGGCATCTCCAAGGAACAGGACCTTTCCTTTTGGGGCCCTACAGCAGACTAAGGGGTACTCAGACTGTGAGCCTCCTGCCCACCAGCCCTACCAGGTGCTGCTTGCCTGGGGACTCCAGGAGAGTGGGGCAAATACTGAGGTGGAGTGAAATCAATCCAGCTTGGGGATCCTGTAGGTGATTCAAGACCAGCACCTCTCCCCCTGGCAGAGTCAGGGATTGATCTCCAGGGTCCAGGGGTCAGGTCTGCAGTCCAGACCCCATACCGGTCACGATCACACTGCTCTGGGGCATGGAGGAGAGATCTGTGAAAGAGCCTACTGAGGAGTGTGCACCTTCAGGGACAGATCAGCATGCCTGACCGGCAACCCTCCTCCTAAAAGAAGGCTGTGCACCCAGCTCAGGTTACGATCCTGGGGAGGGAACCTCCCGGCCCACGTCAGAGCAAGGGGAGATCCATCGGCCTGAGGCCCCACTTGTTGGCAGAGGCCTGGGAGAGGACACGGAGAGGGGGAGATTGGAGGGGAGCGAGACCTGCTCCAGAGTGCGGGTCTTGGACAGCCCCACCCCCTAAGCCCGGACTTTCAGCTGAGTGGAGCCATTTCAGCCCCTCCTGGCAGCTCTGCACAGAAACAAAGAGCAGAACGTTGACTCCTGCTAACAGCAGCTATGGAGCCTGAGGGCAGGCTTACCCAACCCAGCCCGACCCAGACTCACTCCTGGTCCTGCCCCCACTGAGGTTGAGAATAAGGACAGCTCAGGTTTCCATCCTGGGTAGGGAACCTCCTGGCCGATGACACAGCCAGGGGAGATCCATCGGCCTGAGGTCACACTTACTGGAAGAGGCAAGGGAGAGGCCACGGAGAGGGGGAGAGTGGAGGGGAGCGAGATTTGCTCCACAGTACGGATCTTGGACAGCCCCAGCCCCCAAGCCCAGACTTTCAGCAGGGTGGACCCATTTCAGGCCCTCCCGGCAGCTTTGCACAGAAACAAAGAGTACACCTTTGACCCTGCTAGCAGCAGTTGCGGAGCCTGAGGGCAGGCTTGCCCAACCCAGCCCCACCCAGAATCACAACTACCACTGAGAGGAGAATAAAGACACACCTGGAAATCCCAGGGCCCCCACTACCACCTGAGGAACAAGAGGGTCTCTCTGTAGGAATAACAGCTAGCTACAGGACCCAAAAAACAGCACTTCAGCTCACTCCTCTCTACAAGTGCCACCTACTGACAGAGAGGTCATCCTGCACACCCTTTTACTGCATCTACGGATTCATCATAAAGGGTATGGTCGAATCTCATCCACAGACATCATCTACTGTGTCAGAGACTAAAAGGGCGTGTCATTATCCAAATGGAAATTTAAAGGCAAGAAGGAACAACTGATCCAGATGGGAAAGAAC
>CAUYSK010016270.1:0-11567 GCA_963575035.1 Avahi laniger | reverse complement strand
CTCGCCATCAAATTGGTACTAACTGATCAACACTAGGGTGATCACATGGCAGAAATACTCTCCAGGGATTAGGGGGATGGGGGGCGAATCTACAACTAAAGGACACGGGGAGCACTAAAGGGAGGGAAGGGCACGCCTTTGGGGAAGGCAAAGACATAAAGTGTAGCTAGAATGTTTGTACCCTCACAATACCTTGGAATAATAATATATAAAAAAAAAGGACAAAAAAAAATAAAAAAATAAATAAAATAAATGAAATCAGGATCTCAATGAGCTATTTGCACTCCAATGTTTATTTTAGCATTATTCACAATAGCCAAGATATGGCAACAACCTAAATGTCCATCAGTTAGTGAATGGATAATGACAATGTGGTGTATGCATACAATGTAATACTATTCAGCCTTAAGAAGAAGGAAATCGTGTCATATGTGACAACATGATGAACTTGGAAGACATTATGCTAAATGGAATAAGCCAGTCTCAGGAAGACAAATACTGCACGATTTTACTTAATGACATATCTAAAGTAATCAAACATATAGAAGCACAGAGTAGAATGTTGGTTGCCAGTGACTATGGGAAAATAAAGGGGCTGTTATTCAACAGGTATAGTTTCAGTTCTGCAAGATGAGTAAGTTCTAGGAATATTTTGTACAGTGCTGTGCCTATAGTTAACACTGAATTATACATTTAAAATGTATTAAGAGGATATATCTCATGTTAAGTGTTCCTACCACAATAAAAATTATTAAGCATGTTATATATGCTGCTATATTTGTTTTGTTGTTGTTTTACTTGGTGGTTTTTGCATATGTAAGTACAGATCAGTCTGTAGGGATTGTATCTTTTTTGCGTTAACTTTTTAATGTCCAAATATCAGAATAACGTTTGCTATAGAAGTTGCTTGGATGAGAGTTCCTTCTTTTCCTATGTGTTGGAATGTTTTATATAGCATGGAAATTAGTTTTTTGAAGTATAAAGCGGAGTTTCGTAACCTTGGCACTATTGATATTTAAGGCTGGGTAATTCTTTGTTGTAGGAGGGTGTCCTGTACATTGTAGGATGTTTAACAGCATCCTTAACCTCAACCCACTACATGTCAGTAGTAACTCTCCCCATCCCACTTGTGATAACCAAAATTGTCTCTGGACATTGCCAAATTTCCCTGAGTACACACCAGTTAAGAACCACTGATGTGAAAGAATTCTGCTACTAACTTCCTGTGCCTGCAACATTTTTCAGAAGATTTTCTTTAATAGTATTTTCTATTCCTTTCATGATTATTAGTCTTTCCAAGTTTTCTACTTCTTGTGCTAATTCTGGTAGTTTTTATGTACTCATAAAGTCATTTATTTTCTCAAGAATTTCTTCATTATTAATTCAATCTCCTTTATATCTGTTATTAGCAATATCATCTTTCCCATTTCCAGTCTTTTTGCATTTGAATTTTTTCTTTTGTTTTCTTTACATTTGCCAGAGAGTTTGTCTATTTCATTGTTGTGGTGTTTTTGTTGTTTTTTTAATTTTCCATAGTCATTTCCTAACTTCTTACCATGTACTAGGTACTGTGCTATATGGATCAAACAAGTTATCTGACATAATAAATGAACCAATTGCAGGATACAAATTTGTAAACCTATAATTACAGTATGATAAATGTTGGAATAACAGCATAGACTGGGTACCATCAAAAGACAAGGAGAACAATTAAATATTAACTTTAGGGTCCAGGAAGGCTTGCCAGAAGCTTGAGTTGAGTCTCGAAGGACTTGAGGAAAAATAATCTTAGAAGTGACTATATGGAACTGATGAAAAATGCTATAGAAATTCTTAGAAAGGACAACTGAGGATGGGAAGATCTTCAGTGTAAGTTAGGTTTTGGACAGATTTATGAGTGGTGGAGTTAACTTCAGGTGGAGAGAACTGCAGATAAAAAGTGGTAAAATTAAAACTCAAAAAATTAAAGTCCTTTTTTATATTTGAAAGAAAAAAGAATGCTTTTGAAAATCTCTAGAATGAGTGATAGGAATATGTGTGCGCTGTATGAAAATCAGGATGCTGAAGTAGTTAGAGGGCAAAAATATCCAAGTCCACTTTCAATTGTACTTATTCATTATATTTCAGCATGTATCATGCATGCACTTTCTGACTCTCTTTTTCCTTTTATGACTTGTCCTTTTTTGAAGCCCTACATTCATTTACATAACTGGAGAGATTTTGCTGGAGCCCGAAGACACCTGCTCTTAATGTGAAAAAAAGTGTTCCACACCCCTTTGCATAAATGCTATGGTCATTATACTAAGTTTCCCAAATTACTTTTATGAGGAATGGCAGGTCTTCCTTTGGGCCCATATGATTCCTGGCATGAGTCATAGTCCTGCTAGGCCATGCACCAATGGGAGAAGGACTGAGTCAATGTCAGGACCAATGAAGAAAAAAAGGTTGAAGTGATAATGTTATGAAATGAACATGAGCTGAGCTTTTGGCTTCTGTTTACTTCTCTAAAAATTATAATTTCCTGGCTTGTGATCTGGAAATGTGTACATTGCTTTTTAAGTCACCTTTGTACTTCAATTTGACTTGTTCAATTCTTTCCTTGTGTTCATGTCCCTTAGCAGAATCACTAAGCGGTGTTGTACTTTGCCGCATGGCAAGTGTGCCAGCCTTGCTGGGGAATCCCAGATGGCCTTAAAGGGGTAGGCCAGAAACAATGGATCTAATCAAACTAATTCTACCAGGGAAATCTGTGATGTAATGTACAGAAGTCATGAAAGACATGTGCCAAGGGCACAAAGCACCTGGTGTACCATTTGACTATTTTAAGAGTATGGAGCTATCTGTAATTAGTCTATGTGGTGTGGAGTGCTGTTCTCATTAGTTAGCAATTAGTTATGTTTATGCAGGCATACTTGTGTTTACTTTTTAATATCTTTTCTCTCCTCCATGCCTTTCTTCCCATGGACATGCCATTCAGCCCTTATTCATTGATGGAGACATCACTCTAGTCACTTATGCTACGAGGCTGTGTGTTTCTATCTTCTTCTCCCAGGGACAGTTTTCCATCTGTTTTTTGTGGCCCCCACTGTATTATAACTTATCTTATTGTATTATAATATGTTTATTTACTCACTTCTCTCCCCCAGTAATTAATACACTTTTTGAAGAAAGGAACTATGATATTAATCCTTAAAGCTGGATGCCTAGCATTGTTGCTAAGAATTGTTTTGGGAAATGAATTGAATGCTGCTTTCTCCACCCATGTGTCTTCTACCTCACTGTCACATGCTATTTAGTCTTCAAAGCTAATGGAAACCTTCCTTTAGCTTGGGGTAAAGACCTTACCTGTGGCCGCCTAAGAGCATTGAGTGCTTTCTCTCTAATAAAACCTATTGCACTATATATTATCATTTTCTTGTCTGGGTCTGTTTCCTTCGAATCTTTGAGGGCAGAGATTGTGCTGGATTCATCTTTGTATCACCCACAGCCTGTTGTTTACCTGGTTCATACGGTACACTCAATAAATGTTGGAATGACGGGTGGATGAGTATTAGAAATAACATGTTGGAATAGTAACTTAGAAACACAATATCTGTATGTAATTCCCAGTTCTGTCCATTATTATCTGTTTGATTTGGGTCAAATTGCTTCACTCTTTAAAGGCTCATTTTTCTCAATTATGCCATAGCAACAAAAATCTTCACTCTGCCTACCTCCGGGGTTTGGTTCAAAGAGAAAAATCCAAATAAACTAATGGCTGTGAGATTTTTAAAAAAACTTTTAGTGTGAAAGAAAAAAATGGTGGACTATAGGTAGCCTGCCAGCTCGCAGCTACCAAGGAAAGAAGTGAAACCTGCAAGCATCTGCCTATGTACGGATTGCTCGTACCTGAAGCAGCATTGTGAATTCACAGAGAAGTAACATGGGACACTCGGTGTGGAAAAAAATGTGACAGGGTGATACATATAACAAGATCAGAGAATGCGAGGGGAACAATAGGAAAACAGAGCACAGGAGCACGGTGCTTGCCTTGACAGTGCAGTGAGGACTCAACTGCAAGACTGCTCCCACCACCCCCACAGATCTCTTACCTGCTCAGACAGGGACCTTCCTGGAGTCTGTGCAGAGCCTTTACACTAGACAACAGGCGCCCTGGGGATCAGGCAACAGCTAAAGCCATCCTCAAGTCTCAGGTGCGTTGTGCCACATTTATATCAGTCTGGAGAGGAGATGGACTGACTTGGGGCTTCCCTGAGCCATATCCTGGAACATGAAGCCAAGCGCTTTAACCCTAGAGTGCAGTGGGACCTGGGCATGGAAATTAACCAGAGAGCAGCAGGCTCTAATCTTAGAGGCTTGGGTGACCGCTTAGGCAGGTCCTGTGTGAGGCATAGACAGCTACAACCTCTACACATCTGACCTGACATCTGTGGCATCCTTGTGCCTAAGAATCAGCCTTCTACTTGCTTGGCCCTGAATCCACCCTGCAGATCCCAGATGCCTCCTGCCTGCTTGGCCCCAACCCGACACTCCAGGTTGGTTCAGCCTGCCATCTGCACCACCCACTTCTCGGTTGGGGCCCCTGCTCAGAATCTTTGCTTCTGGCTCCATCCCATGCCCAACTCAGATGTTCTCACACTGGGGTGTAACAGGCTCCATCCTGAGAGGCCTTGGGTGACCACTTTGGCTGGTCCTGGGTGGAGCGTGGAGAGGTGTGATGTCTGCACACCTGGACGGGGCATCTGGAGGACCCCTGTTCCTGAGAAGCAGCTTGCTGCTTGCCTGTCCCGGAATCTAGCCTCCAGGCCCCAGCTGCCTCTTGCCTGCCTGGCCCCAACCCCACCCTCCTGATTGAGTTAGCCTGCCATATACACGGACCCCACTTCTGGATCAGAGGCCCGCTCAGGGGCTGTGCTTCTAGCTCCATCCCAGTCCCAGCTTGAAAGCTCTCACGCTGGAGCACAGCAGGCTCTGACCTGAGAGGTTTTCGGTGGCAGCTTCAGCAGGCCCTGATTGGAGTATCGAGATCTCTGCACTCCCTCTGCTCCCGGGGCCAACCTCAACCTGCCTGACTTACATTTGCAGGATGCTCCAGTGCCTGCAGAGCAGCCTGCTGCTTGCTGAGCCAAGACTCCATCCTCTAGCCCAGACACTCTCCTGCCTGTTTGGCCCTGATATCACCCTCCAGATCAGATCTTCCCATCATCTGTACCGTCCTGTTTCTGTCTCAGAAACCCTGTTCAGAGATTCTGCTTGCAGATCCTCCCCAGTCTTAGCTCTGAGACTTTCACTCCGGAGACTGAGGCTCCACCCCTGTAACTCCAGAAATCCCACCAGGCCTGATACACCATCCTCAAGTCTCCAGCGCTGCTCTTAAACCAAAATACCCAACTCCAGAGGCTCCACCATGAAAGGAGGGCTGGAAGAGCTACTCTAAAGTCCACCACCCCACCAGGGATGCCCAGCCTCAAGCCACCAGCACATTGTGACCTGCTTTGAGCAAAGGCCCACAACCCAGGATCCCAAGACAACCTTATCCAGTTGCTGTGGTTACCTTTGTGGGGAGACCCTGGGTAGATCAATCCCCACAACACTAGCCTCAGTGAAGAGAGTCTCATCTGGCTCCCAACTTGAACATCCTATGATTATCTGGATAGGTTCTAGCAAGGAACAGGTGTCCTGCAAACCTATTAACCCACAATTCAGAAATCAGGGTACAGATTAGAAGAAACTAGCAAAAGAATCCTGGCAACATAAAAAATCAAAACAGATCAACACCCTCAATGGATAACAACAGAGCTATAGCAGTGAACTCCAACTAAGGAAGGAGTTCCAAGCAGTGAACTCCAACTCCAAGGAAATTGTTGAAATGACAGAAATGGAATTAAGAATAGGGATAACAGACAAGAAGACTGGAATTGAAGGGATAGTTGAAAACCAGGCCCCCAAAATATTTCAGAACATTAATGAAAAAGTCACCAAAGAGCTTGAAAAAATTAGGAAGGATGTAATAGAATTTATAGAAATGAAAGAGTCTTTTAGGGATTTTCAAAACACAACAGAAAATTTAAGCAACAGATTAAACCAAGGAGAAGAAAGAATCTCACAGCTTGAACACAAGGCTCTCGAGCTACCCCAGTCATTTAAAGAGGCAGAGAAGAGGACAACAAGGGCAGAGAAATAACTGAGAAAGATATGGGACTATGTGAAGTGAACAAACACACTAATCATAGTTATTCCTGAGGGAGAAGAAGAAAGTGCTAAAAACATGGAAAATCTATTTGAGGGAATTATTGTGGAAAATGCCCCCAGTATCACTAGAGATCCAGACATCCAGATAGAAGATGGTGATTGAACTCTGGGAAGATTCATAGCAAATAGAACATCTCCAAGACACATAGTATTCAATCTGGCCAAAACCAAAGTGAAAGAGAAAATTCTACAAGCAGCTAGATGTAAGCAACAACTGACTTACAAGGGAAAATCCATCAGGATAATAGCAGACTTCTCAGTGGAAATCTTACAAGTCAGAAGGGAGTGGGCCCTCATTTTCAATCTTCTTAAACAAAACAGCTACTAGCCTAGAATTTTGAATCCTGTAAAACTAAGTTGCATATTTAATGAAGAAATTAAATCTTTTCCAGACAAGCAAACACTGAGGGAATTCACCTAGTCCAGCCCTGTCCTATAGGAAGTACTCAGACTTGCACTATACATGGATCAGCACAATAGATACCCACCAGTGTAAAAACCCCAAAAGCTAAAGGTCAGAGCCAAGTCACCACAATGGCTCAAGAGGTAAAACAGAGAAATAATGTTCTACTCAACAAGAAGAACAGAAATCCACCCCACTTATCAAATCTTTCAATAAATGAGAATGGCTTGAACTACCCACATAAAAGACATAGGATGGCTGAATGGAAAAAAAATAAAAGCCAAGTATCTTCTGTTTCCAGAAAACACATCTAATCCACCAGGAATCATTCAAACTCAAAGTAAAGGGATGAAAAACAACATTCCATGCAAATGGAAACCAAAAGAAAACTGGTGTAGCAGTTCTTATATCAGATAACATAGACTTCAAATTGACAAAAGTAAAGAAAGACAAAGATGGCCATTGTATAATGGTAAAGAGAACAGTTATATGAGAAGACATGAAAATTATAAATATTTATGCACCTAACACAGGTGCATGAATATTCATAAAGCAAATCCCACTTGATCTAAACAAAATGATAAACAGCAGCACCATGATAGCTGGGACTTTAACATCCCTCTGACAGAACAGGACAGATCCTCCAAAGATCAAATAAATGAAGAAACAATGGACTTAAACAGAACTCTAGAACAAATGGGCCTAACAGATATTTATAGAACATTCTACCCAATTACTGCTGAATATACGTTCTTCCCATCAGCTCATGAAAAATTCTCTAAGATTGATCACATCCTAGGCCACAAAACATGTCTCAGCAAATTTAAAAAAATAGAAGTTATGCCATGCATCTTCTCAACCACAGTGGAATAAAATTAGAAATCAACCTCAACAGAAACACTTATCACTATGCAAACTCATGGAAACTAAACAGTCTACTGCTGAATGATAGTCAGGTCAAGGAGGAATTTAAGATGGAAATGAAGATTCTTTGAACTCAATTATAAAGGGGACACAAGTTACCAAAATCTGTGGGATACAGCTAAAGCAGTCCTGAGAGGAAAATTCATGTGGAGAGGAAAGGATGGGTAAATTCACACCTATCCTATACAACACACACTATCTGGGTGATTGACACACTTATATTTTTGACTCAAATGGTACAAAAGCAATTTATGTAACCAAAACATTGTACCCTGTAATATTCTGAAATAAAATTTAGAAAATTCTAAATGTCGTGTGTTGTATATATGATCTACCTCAAATATATTGCATATAGCAAAAAAAAAAAAACAAAAAACAAAAAACAAACAAAAAAAAAAACAAGCCAAAGAACCACTTAACTTTACCTTTTCTGTTCAAAGCTATTATAGTGATTTTATATAAGATTTAAAGATTCTTTTGATGGTGGAACATAACACACTTACATGAGGATAGATGACAAGTGGAACTCTTTGATACTTATATCCTTAAATAAGAGAAGGCTGCCAGGCAGGGCCACACAAGGGGTTGCACCTAGGGACAGAGTAACTAACATCCAGCTAGAGCTGTAGGAGGCAACTTGTATATGGCAAGCTGGGTGGGGTTAGCTAGGTTCTGCAGGTTCCCTGTGGATTGGCTAATTTGAATTATTGCTCATATTCCCTGGGCAAAGGGGCTGTTCCTGCTTCTCTTGTACCTAGCCATGGGGCAATTAGGGTAGGTGCATAGTGTCCCAGTATGTGAGAGCCTGATAAGCGCTGGAGTGTGGACTTTAATTAGCTGCTTAAAAAGGGGAACTGACTTAACTCCAGCAAGGGCCTCAAAACTGGGTCAAGATTACATTTAAAAAAATAAAAAAAAACTATGTTATAGTGTAAAGATCTCTAATGCACATATTTTATCTACAACTATATGAGAAATATTTTTTCCACAGAAACTGCTAGTTCTAAACTAAATCAGTGGATGATAGATATGGAGGAGAGTGGTAGGGGTCAAATTCTCAACTGTGTTTCACTCAAGATTCTTGGTAAAACTGCATCATTATAAATATAGCCCAAATTTTGAATTTTCATCTTCTGCTTTCAAAATTTAGTTCAATATTTTATTAGCTTTCTGATAATACAATATGCAAAATGTAAGATCGTTAAGGTAGAAGGTAAGACATATAAAGTGCCGATTGCAGAGATTATAACTATTTTTCAATCCCTAATAAATGAATGAATCTAGGCAATAATTAACAATACTTGCTAAAATTTACAAAAGATAGATAACCAAAGATAATTTACTTCTGGATGGAAGTACACAAATAATCTGTAAAATCGTTGTGGTAAAATGACTTCTTTTTCTTTGGGTAGATACCCAGTAGTGGTGTTGCTAGATTGAATGGTAGATAAGTCTAATTTTAGTTCTTTGAGAAATCCCTATACCATTTTCCGTAGAGAGTGTACTAATTTACAGTCCCACCAACTACTCAGCCATAAAAACAAGATGAATTAATGCCTTTTCCAGCAATTTGAAAGGAATTGGAGACAATTACCCTAAACAAAGTGTATCGAGAATGAAAAAGCAAACACATGTACTCTGTAATAAATTGGAACTAACTGATGGACACACATATGCACAGAAGGAAGGAAGGGTCATTGGAAATCAAGCAGGGGGAGGTGGGAGAAAGGGAGGGCAAAAACCTACCTAATGGATACAGTGAACACTTCGGATGATGGACACACTTATAGCCCTGACACAAATATTACAAAAGTGCTACATGTAACACAAGCATTTGTACCACCTTAATATTCTGAAATAAAATAAAAAAAGAAAAAAAAAGCATTCTGGAAAAGAAATATAAATAAACAGGAAATACAGAAGACAGAGGAACATATTTTAAAAAACCAAAGGGCTGTTATCAAAAACCACACTGGATGAAATTCTACAGAGAAAATTATTTGTTTTCTATTGCTACTGTAACAAATTACCAGAAACTTGGTGGCTTTAAACAAAAGAAATTCATTCTCTCACAGTTCTGGAGGACAGAAGTCTGAAATCAGTATTAATGGACTGAAATCAAAGTGTCAACAGGATCACACTTTTTTCCCCAGGTTCTGGTGGCTGCTGACATTCCTTGGCTTCTGGCTGCGTCACTCCAGTCTCTACTTCCCTTAGTCACATTGCCTTCTTTTCTTCTCTGTGTGTAAAATATCCTTCTGCCTCTCAATATAAAGACACTTGTGATTGTATTTAGGGATCACCCAGATAATATCTCATTTCCAGCATCCTTAACCACATCTGTAAAAGCACTTTTTATTTATTTATGTATTTATTTATTTATTTTTGCTATCTAAGATATCAATACCTATTTCCATGAACTAAGATGTGGATATCTTTGGGAGAGAGCATTTTTACCACAGAAAGCAATCAAGTTTCCTTAAAAATAATTTCAAAATTAAAAACAAAGCAGAGAAAGAATGGAGATAAAACTATAGTTTTAAAGAGATTTAAGAGATACTAGTGGATACAGTGAGCATTGTATGGGAGAAGGACATGACTCTAATCCTGGCTTGGGTGAGGAAAAGTCATAAAATGTAACCAAAATGTTTGTACCCCCATAATATCCTGAAATAAAAAAAAAGAGATACTATGAATCGATATCAATGTATGGAACTTGTTTAGATCCTGATTCAGAGAAATACATTGTATAAAATAGAAGACTATTGGGAAATTTGAACATCAGAGGATATTTCCTGATAAGAAGAAATATTTCTCTGTGAGATAATGGTACTATGGTATTTTTTTTTTTTTTTTTGAGACAGAGTCTCACTCTGTTGCCTGGGATAGAGGGTCATGGCATCCGCAAAGCTCACAGCAACCTCAAACTCCTGAGCTCAAACAATCCTTCTGCCTCAGCCTCCTGAGTAGCTGGGACTACAGACATGTACCTCCACGCCCTGATAATTTTTTTACATATATTTTTATTTGTCCAGCTAATTTTTTTCTATTTTTAGTAAAGACAGGGTCTTGCTCTTGCTCAGGCTGGTCTTGAACTCCCAAGCTCAAACGATCCACCCATCTCGGCCTGCCAAAGTGCTAGGATTACAGGTGTGAGCCACCCCACCAGGCCTGTGGTAATTTTTAATGAATGAATTCTTATCTTCTGGAAATATATGACGAAATATTCAGTTAGAAATGAAAGGATATGATACTTCCATAATAAAGACAAAGTTTTAAAAAAAAACATCTATCAAAAAGTTTGGGACATAGTAGGAGCTAAATCACAGTGGCTGCTATTATGAAAGTTACTGTGTGGCCAAGTTTGCATTGAATGAGTTCAATATTTGACAGAAAGAGAATTATATTTTACTAAGTATTGGATTTTGATGTTTCTTTAATATTGATATTTATTTTCTTAATGATATAATATTACAACTTTACTATGATCTAGATATTGATCTATCACAAATAGTGAGATAGTCGAGTAATGTTTGATTATATATATACAGTGGTCCCTCAGTATCCTCAGGGGATTGGATCCAGGACCCACACAGATACCAAAATCTGCAGATGCTCAAGTGCCTTATATAAAAGGGCATAGTATTTGCATACAACCTATGCAAATCTTCTCTTACAGATTAAGTCTTATTTAGCTTACTTATAATACCTAATACAATGTAAACATCCTGCAAATAGTCATTTTACTATATTATTTTTTAAATTGTATTTTTTTTTTGATGTATAGCATACAAACATTTTCTCCCATTCTGTATTGTCTATTCGTTCTAATGATTGTTTTCTTGGTTGTGCAGAAGCTTTTCAATTTGATCAGGTCCCATTTATTCTTTGTTAAAAGTTTTTAGTTCTTTGCTGAGACTTCTTATTTTTTCCTTTGTTTCAAGTGTGCTTGTAATTGTTTATTAAAACATTTTTATTATGGCTGCTT
>CAUYSK010016269.1:0-13160 GCA_963575035.1 Avahi laniger | reverse complement strand
CCTTACTTTATCCGTGGCGCTGCTTGTCCCTTGCTGCTTCTCTGCAGATTCACAAAGCCGATCCTGTGGGAGAGCGCCTCACTCGCGTGTGGGTGTCCGTGTTCTTCACCTCCCACTCTGGGAGCAGAGAGCCAGGAGGTCACCCCTAATCCGCCATTTTTCCGAGCCTCCTCACACACTGCTTCTAAATCTCTACATCTGTGAGAATGGTCATATTGCAGCAATGACTGGCTTCTCTAAGGCTTTCTTTTCATGCTTACAGACACAGACTCCAGAGCCACTGGCCTTCCTGATCTCAGGCTCAGATGAAACCAGTCCTGCCTTTCCTCTGTGAGAGACCACCCAGGATAGAGGAGATGTGGAAGAAGGTTGTCCTTGGCTGGGGCCAGCTATTGTATTACACCTGCATTCCTACCCCTGCATCCTTCCTCCTTCGGAAAACACAAATTACCCAGCAGAGTCCTGGTGACAGAATGATGGAGTGGGGCTGGTGTCTGCAACTGGGCTAAGTCAATAAAGGTGATAATGAACACTAAGCAGAATTTGAAGAATGACTGGACAAATTGGTGCTATTGATATTTCTGGCAGCCATCGGCTATAAAATCAGACCGAAGTCAGTTGTTCCAGTGCAAATCCCTTTGAGACGAATGATGGCAGCGATGATGGGAGTTAGTATTTGTGCAGCTTCTAAAAGTGTTTTAATACATATATTACCTACTTCAATTTCTACACAAACACTGTGAAGTAGGTCCCATTTTTTATAGATAAGAAAAAAGAAACTCAGAGGGGTTAATTCCATTAGCCCTGGACTCTTGGTCTCGTTGTGGCTTCAAAAACAGAGAGCAATGTTTGAATTTTTAAGTAAGAACAAACATTGGGTAACCTTTGTCAGTATGCTTGGCTCAGGACTGTGTGGCCAGCAGGTGTTTCCTTGACCCCTTTGCTAGGATAGAGATCAAGGTGGCTTTGACTCCACTCCTGACAACCCTAGGCCAGAGCATAGTATAGCTGCGCTCATTGGGAATTGTCCCCCTCATAAAATTAGATACCAGCATCCACCTCCACACCTTTAACTGTCCCTTGATACTAGGCTGCCTCTTGCTGACCCAGTCTTCCAGTCCTCAGCTGCACGTAGTTGTGAATGCTCTGAGCCACATGTGTGTTCCTCACCACTGGCT
The DNA here is from genome assembly GCA_963575035.1 of Avahi laniger. Taxonomy (NCBI): domain Eukaryota; kingdom Metazoa; phylum Chordata; class Mammalia; order Primates; family Indriidae; genus Avahi; species Avahi laniger. The sequence goes on along the minus strand of CAUYSK010016269.1, from coordinate 11,982 downwards.
CTGCCCTGAATACCCCACCATCTGCTAGACCTGTGCTCTGCCTGCAGTAGGGACATGATGCACAGTTTTTGAATGACCAAATCGTTTGGAGGAAAAAGGCTCAGGAAGCACAGTTTTCCATTTATGATCCTGTATAACATTTTTATGGGAAGCTATTTTTGAATCAATTCCCCCCCCTTTTTTAGTTTTGATTTGTTAATCTTATTTCACAGTTACATAAGAAATCTGAATTATTTATCAGCCCTTTGACAGGGCCACAGTGTTCATTATTTTAAAATCATAGCTTGTTAGAAGAGAAGGAAGTCCTAGCATTCAGGTTAGAAAAGAGGGAGTTCAAGGTCACACATTTCACTATTGTTAGAGCCAGGCCAAAAAATAACACACATTTCTTATACAAAAAAGTGCTATCACAGATCATATGCACACACATTATTTTGTTTATTCCTCAAATACCTGCAAGATTTAAAAAGATTAAGTAACTTGCTTACAATACACAGTCCAGAAGAGAAAGACAAAATGGACGTCAGACTCAGGCCTTCATGAGCCCAGTCTTCTTCTTCTGAGAACCAGCTCTTCTGACTTTTCCTCATACCTTGAATTATTTATAATTTTTCCTAGTTTACTCCTACACCTTCAGAAATCACTCTTTCATTTATGCATCCTGTTGTCACAGAACCACTGTCTTTTTGTTTTTGTAAAAATAAATATGATTTCTAGCTAATAAAGAGCTATTCCACCCCCCCCCAATATTTAGAGGTTTAAAATAAATTGCTGAAATATTTGTCTTTGGTAATAGAGTGAGTTTAGTAACGTTGTACTATCAAAGCCTGCTACACCTGTTATCACTTGCTAGTTCAAACGTTTGTTTTGTACCTTACATTGTACAAAACACTTTTATATAAATTATTCTATTGGATCTTTGTAACAACCCTTGAAGTTAGGCAGTATTATCTCTATTGTCCATATAGTAATGCTGAGTTCTAAATAGCTTCACTGTCCAAGGTCACAGTGCACAAGGTCGTGATGCTAGGAATCTGCAGGACCAGAATTCCACTCTCCATCCTTCCCTGTAAGGCCTGTATTACTTCACTGGCTCCTGATACAGGTGTGCACAAGGGAGGGAGGCAAGTGCTCATTCTAGGTATGGGGAAACAGGATGTGCATGCCAGGAATATGCATCTTGGTGCCTTGATGCATTCTGGTGCTGACAGAAGAGATGTAGTATTCTTCCCATGCCCTAGGAAGAAACTCTAGCATAGTACTCCTCAAAGGGGGCTGACTGGGTAGGGTGTATTAGTTACAGCTTGGGTTGTCATGACAAAATTCTACAGACTGGGTGCCTTAAATAATAGAAATTTATTTTCTCATAGTTATGAAGGCTGGAAGTTCAAGATCAAAGTGTTGGCAGGATAGATTTTTCCCAAGGCTTCTTTCCTTGGCTTTCAGGTGGCTGCCTTCTTGTTGTGTCTTCACATGGCCTTTTATCTGTGCAAAAGTATTCCTTTTGTCTCTTTCTCTTCTTATAGGGACACCAGTCTAGCTCCAAATACAGTCACATTCTGGGTTAGGGCTCAACATAAGAATTTGGGGGACCAGCCTGAGCAAGAGCAAGACCCCATCTCTACTAAAAATAGAAAGAAATTAGCTGGACAACTAAAAATATATAGAAAAAATTAGCTAGGCATGGTGGCGCACGTCTGTAGTCCCAGCTAGATGGGAGGCTGAGACAGGAGGATCGCTTGAGTCCAGGAGTTTGAGGTTGCTGTGAGCTAGGCTGATGCCACAGCACTCTAGCCTGGCACCCTTGTTTCAAAAAACAAAAAAAGGGTTTGGGGAGAACACAATTCAGTCCATAACAGTGGGCCACACACAGTTGAAATGCTTCATGTTCTGAAAGATTCTTTCTTTCTCAATGTCTGTTTAAACATCTTCTACAGCTGCCAAATTTATGGGCTTGGATGAGTCATTTTTGAAGCTAAGTCACATTGCCTTTCCTCCCTAAATATTGTACTTAAAAGCATAGTATTTACAAATTGAAATGAGAAAGCAAGAAGAAAGAAATGCTGCCATAAGTCTCTAAGCAAGAAGGAAAAAAAAGTCTGCAGAGAAATGAAAATAAGCAAACTGAGAATTCTCTCATAGCTGGAAAAAATCAATCATTACCACATCATCCCTGACAGTGATCTAATTGAGATCAATTCGGTTAAAGTTAATAACACCTGCATGAATTCCATTGTAGCAGATTGTCAATTTTATTACCAGTCCTGTGAGCTATGCATACCAGCTTCCAAAATGAATGTAAATGAATGCTTGGATTTCAACCACTTCAAGACGATGTGTTAAAAAATAATTCTCAAGTTCTTTAAACTGCCCAGGACAGTAGTCAGCTTCACAAGTCACCTCTCCGAGGTGGCTTATTAGAGTCCACACGGGATGGACAGCTTCCCCCGAGATTTGACACACAGCACAAGAGAGGAGGCTGTCTGATGAAAGATTCCTGCATTGTTTTATCATCTTCTTGTTATTTTATTTTTGTTGTTTAACCAGGACTTGTTCCAAGTGGTGGGACTTTTGCTTAGCCTGCTTGGGCAGGTGTTTGTGTCGTGCTCTTGTACCCAAGGCTCTTTGACACCAGTGTCAATGACCTGGATGGAGCCACACTCATCCACAGTAACAGGTCAGCCAGCTGTGAACCCCTTTGCAGACCAGGTCTGATGCCCTTTGAGCATGATCCCAAAGGCAATCCCATCAGCCTGGGATTCAACAGAAGAAGATCTTTACCTGCTGAAACCAGTTCTGTGGAGACTGAAAGAGGTGTTTGTTCCTTCAAATGCACAAATACCAACATAAGGATACATGGATAATGAAGAATTAGGCAAACATGCTACCACAAGAGGAAACTAATGAGGTTTGACTAACAAACCCCAAAGAAACAGAGAACTATGAATTACCTGAAAAAAAATTTAAAATAAACATCTTAATGAAGTGCAGTGAGATGTAAGAGAACACAGAAAACCAAATGAAATCAGGAAAACAATGCATGAACAAAATGAGTAGTTTAATAAAGAAATAAAAAATACAAAAAAGAACCCAACAGAAATCCTGGAGCTGGTAAGTAAAATGGCAGGATAAAAAAAAAAATTCAATACCAAGGTCTAGCAGAAGAATCAATCATTCAAAAGAAAGAACCAGAGAACTCAAGGCAGGACATTTGAAATTAGCCAGTTAAAGGAACAAAAAGAAAAAAAGAATGAAAAGTAGTGAAGAAAGCATAAGGGGCCTATAAGATACCATGAAGTGAATAAATCTATCTCTTTTAGAAATAAGGAGAAGAGACAAAGAGAAAGACAAAGAGAAAATCTCACAAAAAATAAAAGCCCAAGACCTGATGGCTTCACTGGTGAGTTCTACCAAGTATTTAAAGAAGAATTAATGCAAAACCTTCTCAAACTCTTCCAAAAAATTTAAGAGAAAGGAGCACTTCCAAACTCATTTTAATAGGTCAGCATTACCCCCATACCGAAGCCAGATAAGAACACTGTAAGAAAAGAAATTTATTTCTAAGTCCTTGATTACACAGATACAAAAATTTTCACCAAAATATCAGCACACTGAATTCAACAGTACGTTAAAAGGATCATATGCCACAATCAAGTGGGATGTATCCCTGGGATGCAAGGATGTTTCAACATATGCAAATCAATAAATGTGATAAAGCATATTAACAGAATGAAGAATAACAATCATATGATTATCTCAATAGATGCAGAAAAAGTATTTGACAAAATTCAACATTATTTCATGATAAAAACTCTAGACCAATTTGGTGTAGAATGACTGTATCTCAACATAATAAAGCTCATACAGAACAAGCCCACAGCTATTATATCATTATGATCAGTGGTGAAAAGCTGAAGTCTTTTCCTCTAAGATCAAAAACAATACAAGGATGCCCACTCTTACCACTTCATTCAACATAGTACTGGAAGTTCTAATTAAAGCTGGGCTATGCAAGAAAAAGAAATAAAAGACATCAAAATCAGAAAGGAAGGAGTTAAATTGTCTGTTTGTGATAATATGATCTTATATATAGAAAACCCTAAAAATTCCACTAAAAACTGTTAGAACTAATAAATAAATTCAGTAAAGTAGCAGAATACAAAATTAACATACCAATATTGGTTATATCTCTATATACCAACAGCAAACTATCCAAAAAAGAAATTAAGAAAACAATTCCATTTCTAATAGAATCAAAACCAGTAAAATAGTTAGAAATAAATTTAAACAAGGAGGTGAAAGATCTGCACACTGAAAACTATGACATTGATGAAGGAAATTGCAGAAGACACAAATAAATGGAAAATATATATATTCTTGGAGTAGAAGAATTAATATCATTAAAATGTCCATACTACTCAAAGCAAACTACACATTCAATGCCATCAAATTCTAATAACATTTTTCACAGAAAGAGAATAAACAATCCTGAAATTCATACGAAAACAGAAAAGACCTGAATAGTAAAAGTAATCTTGAGAAAAATAAGCAGAGCTGGAGACATCACACTTTCTGGTTTCAAACTGTATTATAAAGCTGTATTAATCAAAACAGTATAGTATTGGCATAAAACCAGTTACACAGACCAATGGAACAGAATAGAGAGCCTGGAAATAAACCCACATGTATACAGTCAACTAATCTTTGACAAGGGTGCCAAGAAAACACAATGGAGAAAGGATAGTCTCTTCAACAAATGGTGCTGGGAAAACTGGATTCTACATATAAAAGAGTGAAATTGAACCTTTATCTTAACACCATATACAAAAATTAACTAGAAATGAATTAAATGTAAGACCTGAAACTGTAAAACTTCTAGAAGAAAACATGGAAAAAAATCTCCTTGACATCGATCTTGGCAATGATTGTTTTTGGATATGATACTCAAAACACAGACAACAAAAGCAAAAAATAAATAAGTGAGACTACATCAAACTAAAAAGTTTCTGCATAGCAAAGGGTACAATGCACAAAATAAAAAGGTAACCTACAGATTGGAAGAAAGTATTTGCACAGCATCTTATGTATTAACCTCTTATCTAACAAGGGATTAATATCCAAAATATATAAGGAAATCAACAACTCAGTAGCAAAAAATAAAGTAACTCAACTAAAATTTGGCAAAGGACCTGAACAGACATTTTTCCAAAGAAGACATACAAATGACTAACAGGTGAAAAGATGCTGAACAGATATGAAAAGATGCTGAACATCACTAATCATCAGGGAAATGCAAATCATAACTACAATGAGATGTTACCTCACATTTGTTAAGATGGCTATTATCAAAAGGACAAAAGATGACAAATGTTGGCGAGTATGTGGAGAAAAGGGAACACATACATTACTGGTGGGAATGGAAAGTAGTACAGCCATTATGAAAAAAAGTATTGAAATTCCTCAAAAATTATAATTAGAACCATCATACAATCCAACAACTCCAATTAGAGTGTATATTGAAAGGAAATGAAATCAGTATCTGCAATCCCATGTTTACTGAAGTATTATTCATAATAGCCAAGTAATGGAAACAACTGAAGTGTCAATCAATGGAAGATTGCATAGGGAAAATGTGGTATATAACAATAATATATTATTCAGCCTTAAAAAGAAGTCGTTCTGACATTTGTAACAATATGGATCAACCTAGAGGACATTATGCTAAGTGAGTAAGCCAGACACAGAAAGACAAATACTGTGTGATCTCATTTACATGCAGAATCTAAAAAACTCTTAGAAGCAGAGAGTAGAGCGGTGGTTGCCACGATCTGTGGGGGGAGGGAAATGGGGAAATGTTTTTCAAAGGGTCCAAACTTTCAGTTATAAGATATATGAGTTCTGGTGATCTAATGTGCAATATGGTGACTGTGCTGCTTACTTTAAATTTGCTAATAGAGAGTGTCCTTACCAGCCCCCGACACATACACAAATGGTAACTATGTGTGTTGAAGGATGGGTTAATTAATTTGATTGTGGTAACTGTTACACAGTGTATACATATATCATCTCATCCAACTCATCATGTTTTATTCCTTAAATTATGCCATTTTTATTTGTCAGTTATACCTCAGTAAAGCTGAAAAAATAAAATTATGAAAGAAAAAATATAATTTAGTCAACAGGGAAAATGGTGTACATGGAAGGATGCAGCAGGTAAGGTCAGCAGATAAGGAAATATGAGGCGTGCAGCACAAAGCACGCATGGACTGAACAGGTCTATCAGGCAGTGCTTGAGGTATTATGCTACTTAGTATTCTGGATGTTTTTCCCTCTTGAAGGCCATGATGACTTCAGACATAAGGCTTTCATGACCATTGTGAAGCTAGGTAGGGTTAAGGATGTCTTTCTCTTGTGTCCTCACTGAATGTTCTACAAACCTCTCCCACAGCAACTGTATTAGAGAGTTGCCATTGTTTATAATCAGAAGGCAGAAGAGCATATAGGAATTGAAGTCAGAAAGACAAGATTCAAATGCCCATTCCAGCATTTATTAGCCTTCGTTTCCTTGAGCAAACCACTTAACTTCTTTGAATGTAAGTTTTAAACTGAAGAATTGGCTCATTACCACATCATAAAGTCAGAGTGAAAACTAAATGACATAATTAACGCAAAGTGCTTGGCACTTAGTAGGACTTCAATAAATAGTAGCTATTATGGTTTGTAATCTCACCTCCCCAGTTGACTGAATTCCATTAAGGCGCGTGTAGTATCTCTGCATATTGGCAGCCCAGTTCTATCAAATGTCTGTCATAAAGGATGTGCCCAGTAAATATTGGTGGAATGACTGATTCAGAAGATCAATTTTACCTTTGGAGGATAGATTGGTGGGATATAAATTTGGAGGTTAGTTTACCCGGCAAAAACATCACACTTCATTTTAAGCAAACAGACTACTTTATTAATTTTCTGTGTCAAGTTGGCTAATCTGTGGTGCCCAGATGTTTGATCAAACACAAGTCTAGATGTTTCTGTGATTTAACATCTAAATAAGCAGACATTGAATAAAGCAAATTACCCTTCATAATGTGGGTGGGCCTCATTCAATCAGTTGAAGACCTTAGAAGAAAAAGACTGAGATCCCCAGAGGAAGAAGACATTCTGCCTTTAGACTACCTTTAGACTTGAGCTGCAACATTAACTTTTCCCTGGGTCTCCAGCCTGGGAGCCTGCCCTGCAGATTTTAGATTTAACAGCCCCCAAAGTCACATGAGCTAATTTTCTTAAAATAAATATTTGTCTTTCTATATATGTTATATACATCGATTATACACATCTTACTGGTTCTGCTCTAAAGAGCTCTGGCTAATACAGAAATTATTACCCCGCTTTATGGGTAAGGAAACTGAAGCTTTGGGTCCCACAGCTAATAAAGGGTGGAGCTTATACCTCAAAATTATTTCTTTCCAATTTCAAGTCTTTGACATACCCTTAATTTCTATATGATGCTTCTTTCCCTCTTCCATTTATTTTTGGAAGAGAAGGAAAGAAAGGAGAAGTTAATAAAGGAACATTAGTAGAAAAGAGGGAAGAATCATGAAGAAAAAGAAAGAGGGTAGGAAGTACGGATAGCCTTAAAGTGAGCAGGCTTAGTTTCCTAAAGATGTCAAAGTCATCAGCCTGCCTTTCTAGGGTGGCTATAATTTGCCATGTCCGATTCCATAGAACCACATTACATGGTGATGCATAGATCCTCTTTAATGCTATCTTCCAGCCCACATTCACCTTGTTATTTCCTTTATAGCATTTATAATGATTTCTCATTATCTTATTTGATTATTTGGTCTACTTGTTTTATTGTCTTCCTCCCTAACCAGTCAGGGCAAAGATCTTTTCTATTTTCACTCACCGCTTATCTTCAGCATCCAGCACATTGTAGAAGTTGCATGAATGGATGCCACATTCACCCTCATCTTCCTGTTTTCACCCTCGCACTTTTTTTCATTGCTGTCCTAAACCTATCCATTTCTCAAAGCCCAGCCTAAACTCCCATGTGTCTCAAGGCCTTCCTTGATTATGCTCTGACCCGGCCACACCGCATCCCCATATTTAAAACTCTGCATGTAAAGTCATCCCTGTGTCTCTCCTTTTGCTGCTATGTCTACAGTAATAATTCTCAGTGCCTAGAATAGAGATGATATTAAGAAATATCTATTGGTTGAATAACTAGAGAATGTTCATTGATCTGACCATTATACAACTCTAAGAACTGCTATGTGCTTGGCGATTGAATATAAAATAGCTATAAATTAGTAAGTGGTTACAATATGCCAGACACTTTTCTGCATGCTTTTTATGTCCTCACTCGATTATCCCCAAACCCTAAGAGATAGTGATATTGCAGTCATTCCTATTTCACAGAGGGGGAACCCGAGGGACAGAGAGGCTGTGAAGCCTAATGTTGTGTGGGTGGGAGGTGACAGAGCCAGGATTCCAACCCAGGCATCTGCCCAGAACTTAGCCTTAACGCTATGCTCTGGAGCTTGTGGTCTGCGGGAGGCAGGCAAGAGATTAAGGAGATAACCGACAGTCTGAAGTTTCATTATCTTATTTCATTTATTCCTTGAACAAATATTTCTTGAATGCCAAATTCTTTGTTAGGCAGCAGAGATACAGTGGTAAACTAATCCATACGGTCCCTGCCACAGCAGTATACTTCCGCTTGTTGTGGTTCTCAAACTTGGCTCACATTAGAACCACCTGGGAAGTTCTAATTGACTTTATTTAATTAGCTGGCCTGGAGCCTGAGCCTCTGTGTTTTTTAAACTGTGATGGATTCGACCATGTAGCCAGTGCTGAGAACCATCTCTTTAGTACTTTGTGCCAAACCAACCCAATATCACAATCATCTGGAAAGGTTTTTAAAATCCAGAGGTCTGCCTTTCCCACTACCTTCTCCTACCTTCCTGACCAAATGACGCCAGAGTCTCTGAGAGTAGAACACGGGAATCTGCATTTGAAAAGCTCCCCTTCCTAAACATCTGTACCCCCATATTATGCTGAAATAAAAAAAAAAAAGAAAAGCTCCCCTTACGATTCCGATTCCGGTGCAGCTGACCAGCAGACCCACATTTTAGGCTCACCCAGCAGCTGCCAACAGTAACACTTAAAGGTGTTTAGGAGAAAGAGCTCACAGAGGGCTGCGGTGCTTGAAGTTGGATTTATAAACCATGTCACTGGATCCAGTCTTGAAGGGAGAAAGGAATAGAGGCTTTCACTCACAGTAAGTATCATGCACATCACTTTATTATATGGTGTCTTATTTTAAACACATTTGTTCGATAGCCATTCTACTCAAAATGTGATCTGAGGACCAGTATCTTCTGCCTGGGAGTGTGTCAGAAATGCAGCATCTTGGGTTCCACCCCAGAATCTGCATTTTAAACAAGGTCTTCAGGTGATTTGTATGTGTATTAAAATTTCAGAATAATGATTCTCTTTGTCAGCCTTGGTCTCTCCCACCCATCCAATAAACTATAACCTACTTTAGGGCATGAAACATGATTTCTTAGAAGATATATGGAAATAGTTTCAACCAATATCATTTTGTTCAATCTACTCAGCAACCCTATGAAGTACATTATTATTATACCCACTTTTCAGGAATGGAAATTGAGGCTTAGAGAAGTCAAATGTTACTTGTATTTTCAAGTCTGGTGCTCTTTCTACTATGAGATGAGAATTTTTTTTCTCCATTATTATCTCTGACATCCAACATCGTGATAAACATAAGATTCTGGATTCAGAAAATTTCTGAAAATCATAGATTCTTGTAATAAGTTGGAGGTAACCGTAGAAGTAATATTGCCAAATCCTGTCACTGAAAGTTGAAGACACTCTGGACCAGAAGTTTAAGGACCATGCTTGAGGTCACAGAGCTAGTTTGTGAATGATATAATGAAATTAATGTTCTGATCCCCTGACTGTACCTTGGTGCCTACTATCTCATCTTTTTAACTCCTGCTAACACTTTGTACTGCTTGTTACAAAGATAGCTTCATAGAATAGCCTGATTTTCAAGCTTATTCTGAGACAGAGCCAAAAAAAAAGCACTTTGGGGGGAAAACAGTTTTAAAGCATACCTGAGTGGAAAATTACCTTCAATGAACTGTACTTATAGTCACTGTATGGTTTCTAGTTATTCCACAAAAGCAAGAGGACAGGGGCCTCCCTTATATAAGTATGTCCTATTCTGAGCCTCCTGCTTAGCCTGTCTGTCTGATGAGCTCAGCAGCCTGGATTCTTGCCGGCCTTTTCATTTCTCACCAGAATGTCTTCCAGCCCTGAACACGTGGCGAGTCTTTTGTCTCTTCATAGCATGTAGAAAATTGTGGTAATGACTGTTTTTTTGGAGAACAGACAGTGCTGTCATTTTTGTTCACCTTTGAATCTGACCTGTCAACATCACATATGCATCAAAGGGGGGTAATTGCCTGGTATAACAAAGGCTGCTCCAGCTGGCTGTTCAGAGCCAAGTGTTAGACCAAGTCTTCAAAAATGTTCAAGGAGTTGCCCTCCAAATCGGAGCCTGATTCTCAGCTTGTAAGAAATCTTTCATTGCAAATTTTGTTTTTCCCATCTTCCTTGCTTTTCATTAATGCATTCTTAAGCATGCAGTCAACTTGAAAAGACCAAGTACTCAAATTCAAGACAAAAATGAGAGCTGTTGCTCTCTCATTTGCTCTGTACTTGTGAAATTTCCTATACAAGTCTTTTATTTGTTTTGCTGTCCCTCCACAACCAGGAAACCTCTTCCTAGGTTTATAATTAGTAGATTGACTTCCCACTGCTTCCCTTTAACCCAAGGTGGCAGTAATTAATATGATTTTAATTGGATGAAACCAAAAAGTGGGAGATCTTTGTGAGTAAACAGGGAACAAGGTCATCCTGCATACAGCTGGGAGAGAAGAAGATTCTTACATACATTGCTAAATACCTAAAGACAGTGACAACTAAAAGGATGTTGAAACCTGGAAGATTAAGTCCACTCTTTTGGTAGGTTTGCTATTCAAGGAAGGAAAGGAAAATACCCACTAGCTCGTAGGCTCATAGAAGGCCAATCTTGACAAACAAAAAAATATGGAGGAGTTGAAAATGGAGAAAAAAATGTCAGAAAGCAGTGTGCAGGAGTAGTGTGCAAAAGCAGGAGGAGGGTGGCTGGTCTCAGGCCTGCAGGGTGTACTGGAGGTCATTTTCACTAGCTTAGAAGAACCCTCTGGGGCTTGCTTGGACCCTGTCAATCTGACTTCACACTCAATCCAACCAGCTTGGTTATTTAGTTTCCCAGTCTGCAGGAGATTCAAAGCAACAAATTAAAAAGCATGAAAGAGGCTGTTAGAGGCAAGAACATTGACAGTAGCCAGAAAGGACACTGCCAACCCTGAAGGCAAAAAGTAGAGATCTGTGACATGCAGACTGAGGAATTTAAAAAGCAGAGAAGTTGAAAGCCAGCCAGTATTAGAAGAAAGTACAATAACTAAGGTTCCTAACAATGACCCAGAGTCTTCAAAAATATTGAATTGTTTCCAGTACACTTTAAGACAGAGAAAAGTGTCATATTTTAAGAAATGTTTAAAAATGAAGATTTTGATGCTTAATGGAAGACTCTTTATTGATTTGGAGAAGTCACTGTCATTCATTTGTTCTTTCTGGCATTTTGTTCCCATCTTTTATAAATTTTTTTTTTTTTTTGAAATATGTCATCTTTATTTATTTATGCTTCTCAAAGGGCTTTTCCTAGTTTTTTCTATGATGTCAGAAGATGATTGGGAATAACTTCATCACTGGAACAATCTTTCTTTCTCTTACTGGACCTGGCATTGGAGGGAATTTCTTTTTGTTTGTAAAGCATGTGCACATATTTGTCATGAGTCCTAAGAAAAAACCCATAGACCTTATTCTCATCCACCTTGCTTTTGCTAATGC
>CAUYSK010016266.1:0-15768 GCA_963575035.1 Avahi laniger | reverse complement strand
GACTGTAACAGTATCTCACTTATCAATATTAACATTAAATGTAAATGGCCTAAATGCCCCACTTAAAAGAAATATAGTAGATTGGCAGAATGGATAAAAAAACCCCACAATTCAAGTATCTGCTTTCTCCAAGAAACCCATCTAACTTGGAGGGATACTTATAAAGTCAAGGTAAATGGATAGAAAAAAATTCCATGAGAATGGAAAGCAAAAGTGAGCAGAAGTGGCTATACTCATATCAGATAAAATATACTTTAACAACCGTAAAAAAAAAAAAAGAAAATCATTATATAATGATAATGGGAGCAATTTAGCAAGAAGATATAACAAACCTAAATATATATACACCTAACATAATAGCTCCCAGATTCATAAAACAAATTCTACTAGATCTAAGGAAAGACATAAATGGCAACATCATAATTATTGGCGACTTCAGTACTAGAGTGACAGAACTAGACAAATTATCAAAGTAGAAAATTGACAAAGAAACACTGGACTTAAACAGGACACTAGAAAAATGGACCTAACAGACAACAACAGAACATTCTACCCACAAACTACAGAATAGACATTCTTCTCATGAGCATGTGGGATATTTTCCAAGACAGGTCATGTGTTAGCTCACAAAACAAGTCTCAATAAATTCAGAAAAATCAAAGTCATGTCATGTATCGTCTCAGATCACAATGGAATAAGACTAGAAATCAATTCCGGAGAAACTCTCAAATCTCCACAAAGTCACGGACATTAAACAATCAGCTATTGAATGATCCTTGGGTCAATGACAAAATTAAGAGGGAAATCAAAAGATTTTTCAACCTGAATGGCAATCATGACACAAGCATCCAACATCTATGGGAAACTGCAGAAGCAGTTTAAGAGGCATATTCATCACCTCAAATGCTTACATCAAAAAGACAGAAAGATCACAAATTAACAATATAATGCCACACTTTAAGAAACTAGAAAAGAAGAGCAAACCAAATCCAAAGCTAGCAGAAGAAAAGAAATAAAGCTCAGAGCAGAAGTAACCGAAATGGAAACCAAAAAACAATACAAAGGATCAGTGATATAAAAAGCTGGTGCTTTGAAAAGGTAAACAAAACCAATAAACCTCTAGATAAGAGCAACTAGAAATAGAAGGGAAAGGACCCAAAAAGCTCAATCAGAAATAAAAAGGATACATTACGACCAACATCACAGAAATACAAAATTTCATCCATGAATACTATGAAAATCTCTATGCACAAAAACTAGAAAATGTAGAGAATATGGATAAATTGCTGGAGACACACAACTTTTCAAGCCTGATTCAGGAAGAAATAGAAATCCTGATAAAATCTCCATAATACTGTTTTTCATTAAAGATAATTGGTTATTATAAGAAATTTGAACATTGCATGGTTTAATTGTTAGGTTGTTAATTGTTTTCCATAAAGCATGTGAATAAATAATATGTGTCCGTATTTTACTAGTAACTGTTATGGCCATTTAGAATGTCATGTTATTTGAATATAAGTGAAGACAAAATGCTTCTAATTTAATGAAATATACTCAGTTATAATCTTCAAATTAACATATGCCCAATTAATCTACAGAGGAATCAATTTACCAATAATGAATAGATAACATGATTTGTGTGATTAGAGGTCTAATTTGAGGAATGTTTTTAAAGTTAATTTTGTCCAATGAGAGTTGCAGTTTTTATGCACGTCATGAAATGAAAATGTTGGCCTTTAGTGATATACGTTAAATATGGTAATTCCTTTAACAACTCAGGATATTGTCATGTTATAAAGGTCACTTAGATCTAGTGAAGCACAGATGAAGTTGAGAGATTTAGTTGGGCAAGGCTGAGAGTTGAGCGAATATATTTAACTCAGGAAAGTGTCATTAATATTTAATTGAAACTCATGAATTTGAATTTATAATAGTTGAGTATGCTTTCTAATACTAGCAGTTATTTTAGTCTGTTTAACACAGCTTACAGGCCACATTTTATAATTAGAAGTTTTTATTTTTTTTTTTACTCTTTATTTTATAATATTACATTTTAAATGAATTAAGAACTTAGCTTCATGTATATTGCATGGCATTATATAAAAATACTGAATATAAAATGGATTATTGTTGTTATTTAATCTTCTATGCTTCAACTAGTATATTTACTAAGTTTCTTAATCTAGAAGTCCATTAATTTGCTGGTGACACTAAGCTGAGAGAAAAGCAGTGACCACTGGAGAACTTAAACTACCTCTTACATGCTGTAACACAAAATTTCATGTTTTATAACAATGGAAACAACAAATCATTAGAGTTTTTTCTATTTACATGTCTTTTAATAACAGTCTTTAAACTCATCATTACCCATAAAATGGAAATTGTTTTATTTAAAATGCTCATGTATATTTCATTGTGTTCATTACATTTTAGGTTTTAAGCACAAAACATTTCTTAATGGCACTTCATAATTTTTATTTTAAAAATGAACTTAATATGATAAATGATTAAATATGATAAAAATAAAGGTAATTTTATATTCAAAATATATGAATTTTAGGTATGCATTCTACATTGATTTCAAATTTATATAAATTATTTTAATTTTTATGGAAATATTTTAAGGCACATAAAATGTAAATGTGGTATTCATTATTCATAAAACATGGAACATAAATTTTTAATCATTATTTAAATATGTAATAAATGCAATAGACCTGAATATCTATATTTAAGAGATTTTTCCCCTGAAAACTAGCAGTATATAAAATAATTTGTTCTTATTTTATCAATCAGAGACAAACTTTATTTAATTGTAGATAGGGAAGAGAAAATTATTCATGACTCAGAGAACATACCGCAGGCCCATTTGCTTCCTCAATCTTTCCACACTCAAATTTATACAAATTACTGAATGCCTTATTGATTTAAAAATCTATCTGGAAATGTTTCAAAATCAAGGTCCTTCATGCAAAAGAAACCTATGTGTTTCAGCCATCAAACAATTACATTTTATAGAGAACAATAACATTGTGGTAAGGAAGAGATGTAGAGTAAAACAAAGATTCCTCCAGTGATTTTCTCTGATTAAATAGAACTTTAATGTTAACAACTGCTGTCACAAGCATTGTCATGTTGCTTGAAGCAGGGCTTGGATTAGGGGAATGCATATGAGGATGGCGTCAGTAGGCAATGGACCTGAAGGAGTCAGGGACAGGAGATAGACTAGGATTTCTCCAAAAGTTTCATTAAATTGGATGAGTACGATCTTCCCCATCTACCCCATCTCTATTTACCTGAGTATCTTACCTCTGATGCCATGTTCTGGTAGTTTTTCAGCCATTAAGACTCTTGTAAGAGGCTGGGATTATGTAAGTCTGTGAAACCCTGTATTTAGCCCTGTCATACCAAGTACATCTCACCTAAAATACTATATTGTAATTGGATGTTTATTAGAGGTAATCTCTTTTAGGGCAAAAACTGTATCCTGCTAACTGTTTGTCCCTAGCATCCAGCAAAGTAATTGGTACATTTTTGGTGTGCAATATATGTTTGCTAAATCAAGTAATAATTAATATTTAGTCTGAGTGAATGGAATCAGTTGTGTGCTTTGGCATATAGTAGGTTAGCATTAAAGATGGTAGAGAAAAGTAATCAATTCAAGGTCAGTATTGTTGGGATAGAATTCCTTCCTCTGTTTCGCACATGTATTTTAGAGCAAATGAAAGTGGAAATTAAGTAGGAATTAGGATTTCTAACTTCTAACCCTGTTGCAAATAGTTACCTTTGTTATGCTGGACAAGTTACCTAGTTTAGGCATTCATTTCAAATTTGTAAAAAGAAGAATCAACTCCATTATTTCCAAGGTCCTTAGGGTAACAAAGTTATATGATGATGTGAAAAGTTCCTTGACATCAATGATAGGGCTAAAAATTAGTTGGCCATATGAGAGGGACTCTATTATGTAGCAGGTGGATAATGTTTAGTTTTGTCATGCTTCAGTAACCATAGAAACAGGAAAAATTTGAGAGCTTTCCTCACACTGCGGACAAAACAAGGAATGCTCATATGTCCACGTGGTTGCCAGAGATCCAGAAATGGAAAGTAAAATAGGTTTGTTCCTGAAGCATAAACTTGATCATATCAGAAAAAGCAAGGTCAGATTTGCATTGCAGAGATGAAGCTGTGTAGGAGTTACAATTTTGTGGCAGGTAATCATCATTTCACTAAGAAGGAGGTGTATTAGGGTGAGGCAAGACTGATCTAATAGTACAATTGTTTAAAGTAAATGGCACAGGTTGACAGGGCAGCTCTGCTCCTCTTAGTCATTCAAGAACCCATGTTTCTTCTAAGTATTGTATTATAGGGCATTGCAGTCCTCTGCATGGTCAAAGCGGGGTTACTACCACATCTGATTTCTGCCTGGTGAGGAAGAAGGATAAGTATATAGGAGTATGTGTGTAATGGAAATAGCAGACATCATGTATTCTCATTTTGTTGTTGTTGTTGTTGAGAACTTAGTTAAATGGATACACTTTAAATCAAAGTATATTCCCTTGCAATATGTCCGGGAAGAAAAGGAGAATAGATTTTTGTGAATACATAGATGTCTCTGTCACTGAGGATGACAGACTTTCACAAGACTTTCATTTTAAACAAAAGGGAAATGGTCGATGTATTCAATATGCCCTTTATCATCTAATGAATCATGCTTTTGATTCATCTATCATCATATCGCAAATATATACTTCTTTGAGGTGTAATCATGATATAATATAAATGTAGTAAAATAGAGTGTAGTTATTAAAATGATCTTACAAAAATATATTTAATAGATTGGAAATGAGTTCACAATATAGTGTTAATTTAAAATGTGTATTATGAAACAAAAATCCAATTTTTGTGAATAAATCTGTTCATGCATACATATATACACACACAGAAAATATTTAAACAATATATATGAATATGTTAATAGAATTATTGCTGAATTTTTTATCTAGCTATAGTTTCTATTTTTCTCAATCATGTATTTATAATTTAAATAAGTAAAAATAATACAGAATTTATAAACAAAAAGAAAATTTGAGGATGTTGAAATGATCACAGGAGAAGTTCAAGTTCATTCTACTTCAGCTCTGATTCTGCTAGAACTAAGAATTTCTTTCATCAAAAACTTCAAATAGGTTTATGATATCCCAAAGCAAATTTACCAGAAAACTTAGGGGAGAGACTGTGGGAAGGAAGATGTTGATGTAGCTGGCCTGTGATCAGTTTTTCCTGTAGTTAATATGAGAGTTATTTTAATCAGCTCAGGCTGTCATAACAAAATACCATAGACTGGGTTCTTAAATAATATAAATTTATTTTCTCATAATTCTGCAGGCTGGAGGTCTGAGATCAGGGTGCCACTGTGATTGAATTCCTGAGAGGCCTCTGTTTCTGTCTTACAGACAATCACCTTCTTGCTGTGTTCCCATGTGGCACACTGAGTGTGGGAGGTGGGAATGAGGTGAGGGGTAAGGGTAGGGAGAGGAAGATACAGAGAGAGAGAGCACATGAGTACGCTCTGGTCTCTCCTTAGAAGGATTCTAATTCCATCAGAACAGCCTCCCCCCGGCCCCATTAACTAATTGCCTCACCTCCGAATACCATCCATTAAATTGGGGGTTAAAGCCTCAACATCTGAACTTCTGGGGGACACGAACATTCAGTCTATAACAAGAGAGTGTTATAGGAGGAAAGAAAGCAAGGCAGATAATTGGTCTACTCTTCTTGTGTAGATAACTGGACCCCTGGGTATATAAACTAATGGTATTTCCTAAAAGGAGAGTTTTATCTACAAAGTACTTTGGGTGGGCTGTCTCTGTCTTGCATTTACTTTTGGTAAACTAACCTACAGTGTATAGATTTATGAAGCATAGCTTCCCGGGGAAGGTCACATAAACTAGTCAACTTTTAGTGATGTAAAATGGAGATGTTTTCAAACTTAAAACTCTCCCTGCCTTATAAGACAATCCACAACCCTAACTTCTAGGTCTGTCTTTTATTCTGGCCAGAAAGCAGCTGCCTGATGAAGGAGGGAGGGGCTGGAGAGCCGAGCAGGGTGTGCAGACATTTCTCTGCTATTCCTGTGCCTCTTCTTTTTTATGTTCTTAAAATTATTAATAAAACTTGATACTGAGTAGAATATTCTGCATGAGTCTGATTTGACAATGTCATCATTTACGTTAACTTGAAAAAAAAGCTCACTAGTTGTGACTTGTGATTCTCTCTCAGTAATATATAAGGGCTGTGCTATTATTAAAGCAGTTGCAAGCTGGAACAAATTCACATAAAATTCTTACCACAAAGCTCATGAAAGCATAAAAATATACAGTGAATGTCTGAAATGAGTGTAACATCTGAAAATGAGTCCATATTTCTTATCTAAATGATGCATTTGGTTAAGCATTTTCATTCTCCATTTATTTACGTGCCCTGATATTGAATGTTTGCTTATTTTTTTCTCCAACATGTTATACAAAGTAGCAACGTTTTGGTATTAGAAAATTTGATTCCTTTTGCAAGAGGATATCACACTTTTGATTAAACAGGCAGAATTATTTTTTCCTTTCCAAACCAAAGTAAAAGGAGATAAAAAACAAAGGCTTAAATTAGTATTAATAGCAATATTGTGGAGTTTTTATATTAATTCATGAGTCTTTGTTAACAGGCAACATGTTCAACAATTAGGATTTTCATCAATATATAACCAAAATAATCTAAACTTTAATACAATGATTTGCTGTCTCTTTTCTTTCTCCTTTAAAAGAAGCACTTTCTCGAAATTATGAGTCTAATCAAGTTTTTTATGCATTTGAACTTATACACATTCTGTCTGGAATGCCCCTCTGGTGCAGTGTTGCTGTTTGCTTGCCACGGATCACTCTCTGGTAACAATGATGACTCTCTGAAACTCTAAGCACTATTTATTCATTATGCAAGTGTGTGCTTTCTGCTGTAGCCAAGGAGATGGGAGAGATGGGATGGAATATGCTTTCCTTTTCTTTGCTTCTTTATTCCTCAGACCCTACAAGGCAAACATCCAAGTCTGCATAAGTATGCAGTAAGATTGCACCAAATTTTGGCTTCAGTCATAGTATAGGATGAGCTACTTGCCATTGTTTAGTTTTTGGTCTTTGGTAGCTGAATAGCTGAATATCTACTTCAACATCATGCAAATGTCATTAAGAACAGAACAAACATGAAAATGCTATCATCAACGATTTTGGAAGCATATTATGCTTTATTCACAAAAAGGAGTTTTGTATTCAGAATCCAATTGTAGCATGGAATATATCACAAAATTACTCATTTAGCAAAGAGAAAATGGACCTCTTTCATCATTCTTTTTCATCTATGGAAAATCTGCATAATATGCAAAAAGGATTGAAAATTCTTTTTCATACACTTATACGATATGTTCAAATAACCTGAAAGAGCAGTAACTGCATCTTTAAAAATATGTATTGAAACAAGAAAGTTTTAATATTATACTTTTCTGACACTGAAGTAGACATATAACAAACGGTAAACTAATACCAAAGTGTATATACTAACAACCGATGAGTACTTTAGAAAGAAGAGATCATTCACTGGAAGTCACTGAGCTGCAGGACCAAATTGATGTCTCCAGCATTCAGATATTTCTTATGTGATGATTTTGTCCTATTCCTGTAAATAATTGCTATAGTTGCTATACATGCAATTAAATATGAGATGCAGTTGGGAATTCAGAGGCAAATTTGTTACTATAAAAGTCAATTATATAGCTTTAATGTAACATTTATAGATAAGAGATTTATGGACGTTTCCTCAAGTGATTGTGTAATGCTGCATAAGTGCAAACAAAAAAATCAGAAATAAAAATTAGAGTAAGGATAATAAGTTTGTTTCTGTAAATACTCACAAAACACCTTCAAGTTGTGCACAAAGTTTCAGCCTGTGAGATTGCTTCAATGAAATTGAAACATCAACCAAATCTTTAAATCTAAGTGTTAAAGAACTCTTTACTTTAGTTGGTTATTATTAGAGATAAAAGAAAACAAGAATTCATGGCAACATGGCTTTTGACTGTAACTTACTCAGATTTAGCTGAATCAAAACATATCTTACTCCTCCACTAATTTCAATTAGAAGTGACCATCTATTTAGTACTATAAATATTCAATGTAGTATCTGCAGAAGGAATTAGGAAGTGATAGTGCTGAGAAATATTTTCCTGTAATGCCAAAATACTAACAAAAGAACTTGATACTATCTTTTCTAAAAATAGATGTGTAATACTAATTCACAATTTTGTGATGTGTTTTAGCTTTATTGGTATATCTTAAATGTTTATTCTGTGATGATATTATTCAGCTTCCACCCTCGATAGGGATAAATTATGATTTTAACACTCAGCTGTTTAGCATTTTGCTAAAAGTTTTATTCATTCCACTTGTAAGATACACATTTCTTTGCTGAAGACTCAGGACAAGTTATGAAGGAAATTACATTATATGAAGCTAAAGGTTAAAATTCCTGCAAACTTGGTCTTTCGTAGGCTTTCCCCCAGACAGTGTCCAGGAGGCATCTCCTTTCACTCAAGACCCAAATTTCTTGACTTCAGGTTGGTATGTATCCTAACAAGTCCTTTTATCAAGTTCCTCATAAAGCCCCTCATTCTAAAACTCGTATCTTTTCCCACAATGAGAGACCTTGTTTCCTGGCTTCTTCCACCTCCTTGCTTGTGCTGCCTCTACTCTGGGTGGAACAGTCTCAAGATGCACCCAGCGCTAATGTTCATTGGCTCTTAGTTCGCAAGTCTCTGCAAGGGAAGTAAGTGCAGGAGATGTGTCGCAAGCGGACTCTTACGCTGTGCCCATGGGCCGGAGAAGTACTTTACTTTCAAGTTTCCTTTTTCAATATTCCTTCTAATGGGAGCTGTAGCCTGCTGGGCCTTTACTATTACCCAATAAATAATGACCTATTTAATAAGTACCTCTTTTCCAAGGACAAACATTAATATTTTAAGAGACAGTATGCCTCTAGTTCATTTTTAGAAGTATTATTTCCTACATTAACAATGTTTCTGCCCTGCCCTTAGAATATATGGTTCCCTAGTGTTGCTCTTGGGGGGCTTTTAATTTTTTTCCTACTTTTTCTATGGCCCACAGGAATCATAAAAATTCACATTAGTCTTTAATGTCCATTTTTATTGAAACCTAGGGACAGGCTATATTCCATTCCACTCTTTGGAGTCTGAACCTCCCTTTGATTTAAGGGAAATGGAAGCTGCTGATTAGCAATATGACCTACAACTGACCCATGAATAAATGAAGACTTGAATAGTCAAGATTGTGCTGCATAGCAAATAGATATGAATAGGAAGAAAGGTTGGAATTAAAATAATAATAATAATACTCCACACTTTCAGTTGTAGTGCATACGAGTTCATCTTGCCCCAGGTTTGAGGGGGAAATGGCTGCTCTGAAGGGGTCCACAGAGCAGACTAAGGCTAGAGAATTCCTTTCTAGAACAGCAGTAACTTGGATAAATAGAATTCTGGGGACTATGAACACCCATTAATTGTTAAATTAACCATCTGAAGTCATTTGATAACAAGGAAGCTAGGACTGGAACTGCCGGGAAGGAATATAGGCTGCAAAAGGAAAGGTATTTCCTCTTCCCATGGATTAAACAAGCAACTGGGCAGAGTAGGAAGCTGTTCTGTGGAAACTTAGAAAGCTGGATTTTCTTAAGTTTCCTAACAAGGGATTTCAATTATCTTATGTTCCAAGAGGATATCACGGCATTCAAGATGTGCTTGTTTTCAGATCATGCATTCATTTATTCATTCAACCACTTTTTATTGAGTTCTGGGCTCTGGAACTGCCTAAAGTGGTGAATAAAATAGACAAAGATCCCAGTTATCATTGAGCTGATGTCGTACCAGGGAAAGGTAGACAAGAGTTAAATTAACAAATAATAGTAATAGTAGTTTAGATTATCATATGTGCTGTGAGGACAAAGCGGGGGATGAGAAAGGGGTGGCCTGTAAAGATTTTAAAGAGTTTGGTCCCGGAGAAGGCGATATTTGAGCAAACACTTGAATGAGAAGAGGAAACGAGCTCTGTTGACATCTGGAAGATGAGAATTCCAGACACAGGGGGCACAAATCAAAGATCTTGAGGCATCATGTGCCTGACATATTTCACAAACAGCAAGGGGACTTGCATGACTAGAAAGAAGGGAGCACAGAGGAAAAGACAGAAAAATAATGTGACACCAGAATCTTGCACAGATTTGTGGGTCATTGTATGGACTTTGGCTTTTTCTTTGAGTGATCTGGGGTTATTCTTGGGGATTTGAGCAGAATAGTGACATAATCTGACTTACATTTTCAAAGACTCACTCTGACAGCTTTATTAAGAATAATTTAAGGGAGGAGGAGTAGAAACAGACAGACCATTTGGAAGGATATTAAAACAAGCCAAGTAACCGATTATGGTGGCTTGGAACAGGGATATGTGGTGTGCAGAGAGAAGTAAACAGATTTAGAATGTATTTTTAAAAAGTAACCAACAGTACTTGCTGATAAATTGGGTGTGGATTATTCAAGTAAAGAGCAACCAGGATATATTCAGGTTTTGAGCTCGAACAGCTGGGTTGATAAAAATATTACTTAAGTTAATTAAGTTGGAGAAAACTGCAAGAGTACATTTAAAAGGAGTGCAAAGGAGAAAATTAGTATTCATTGTTTTGAAAGTGATAATTTTGACATGCCTAATAGATATCCAAGTGGAGAGATAAAGTAGGATAGTTAGATATAGGTCAAGGGAAATGTGCGATTGCAGAAATAATTTTGGAAATCAACATCATGTTTTAATTATGATAAAAAAGTTCTCTGGTGTAGGGAAAAATTCAGGGAACATGGCTAATTTTAGCATCTCTCCTTTATCAGTATTTTGCATCTTGATTTCATTAATATGATCCAGTGCCTGTATGAGCATATGTATTAACATGTGTTTTTCATGAGGCATTATAATCTACTGGGTAACAGCAGAAATTGAAATAAATAGTCTGAGTTTGAATCCATCTGCTTGGTCAGGGAGAAATTATTGAATCTCTTCATGCCTCATTTTTCTCATATCGGAACTGTAACTAATAGTATTAGCTATCTCAAACGTTGTAGTAAGAATTAAATGAATTAACATATGGTAAGTGCTTGGAACAAGGTTTGGTACATAGTGAATTCAGTACATGTTAACTGTTATTATTAAAATTTTATTATAAGCCCTTCTATTCATTATTATTCTCATATTTGGAACAGTTACAATTTGAACACATCATTGCCTTTTGTTAATTTTGAGTGGATAAAAATTAATTTGAGAGCAATTTAATTACCTTACTCATATTTATCTATGTGTGAATTCTGGTATTTCTAAATTGCAATTATTATTTATAATTATAAAGCAATAAATCCCCCAAACAACTGAACTTATAGAAAAAAATTGAAAATTCAAGAGGAGTTTCAAATATTTCTTTGAACTATTTTTAAATAAAATGAATTTATTCTTCCATTCATCAAACTTTGTGATTATAACTAATATAGTTAGATTCTGAGCAGATGTAATTATATACATATTTTTAAATTGAGGAATAATTTGCTTGCATTGAAATGAACAGATTTCAGGAGTACAGTTTCATGAGTTTTCATAAATGCATACATTCATTCCTGCAACTTTTCCAGATATAGCATACTTCCATCACCCCAGAAAAATCTATCACGTTGATCTCAAGTAATGCATCATCATCATCCTCAGTAACTACTCTTCTAATTTACTTCATTACATGGTAGTTTTGCCTGTTTAAGAACTCCGTATAAGTGGAATCATACAATATTTACTCTTTTGTGTTTGGCTTCTTAGATTTAGCATGTTTTTGAGGTTGATCCGTATATTTCGTGTGGATCACTTGGTGTTACTGTGAAGCATTTTTTTTTTCAACTTAAGCATACACCAAAATTTGTTTATTTATTTTTCTGTTGATGGACACTTGGTCCCCTTCCAGTTTTGGACTACTATGAATACATCTGCTACAAACATTCTTATACAAGTCTATTTGCTTATATATGTTTTTGTTTCTTGTGAATAAATACCTAGATGCGGCATTGCTGGATCGTAGGGTAGTTGCATGTTTACCTCTATGAGAAATGACTGTACTGACTTTCAAAGTGTTTTATAGGTTTACAGTTCCACAAACATTGCATGACAATTACAGCTGCTCCACTGTCTTGTTGACATTTGGTGTTGTCATTTGTTTTTGCATTAGACATTCTGGTATATGTATAGTAGTATAACATTATGGTATTAATTAGCATTTTCCTGATGGCTACTGATGTTGACTGCTTTTTCATGTGCATATAGGCCACTTCTGTATCTTCTTTTCTAAGAGGGCTATTCAAGATATTTGGTCAATGCAAAACTTTTGTTGCTTTTTTTTTTTGGAAGACATTGCCTGGACTAGAGAGCAGAACCATCATCATAGCTCACTGCAACCTCAAACTCCCGGGCTCAAGCAGTTCTCCCACCTCAGCCTCCCACCTTGGCCTCCCAATGTGCTAGGATTACAGGCATGAACTAGCATGTCCACCTGAAAAAATTCATTGCTTTCTAAATTTTTAATGAGTTGTAGGAGGTATTTATATATTCTGAATTCAAGGCCTTTGTCATATACATATAATTCCAATATTCTCTCATAATCAGTAACTCAACTTGCTTATTCGTTTTCTTACTAGTGTCATTTGATGAGCCGAAATTGTAATTTTGATAAAGGTTCTTTGTCCTGTTTAAGAAATCTTCTCATATTACAGGATAGCAAAAATATTCTCCATTTCTATGATTCATTGAGATTAATTTTTATGTTTGATGTCAAATGTGAGTTAAGTTTCCTTTTTTTCCTTATGACTGGTTAGATTTTCCAAACCCTTTGTTTAGAAGACTATTTCTCCCAATTGCTTGGGCATCTTGGTAAAAAACTGATTGACCATATATAACTGTAGGTTAATTTCAGGACACTGTATTCTGTTCAATGTAACTATTTGTGCATATTTGCACTAATAATACACTGTCGTGATTAACTGAGAAATCCAACATTTAAGTCCATCTACAGTGTTTTGTTTCATTTTGTTTTTCAAGATTTTTAGACTTTTCTAGGTCCATTGTATTTCAAAATACATTTCCATATACATTACATTTCCATATACATTCAGCTTGTCACTTTAAAAACAAGTCTGAATACTTTTTCTTTTTTTCTGGGATTATCTTTTGAGAATTTCATTTGGCTTTTGACTAGTGTTATGTTTAATCCATAGATCAATTTGATGAAAATTTATGTCTTATTAATATAAATACATCCTCCAATATCATGATGATGGTTTCTCTCTCCACATATTAACGTCTTCTTGAATTTCTTTCAACAAGAACTTGTTGAACATCTCCCAATCCTGTGCTAGAGCAGCAACTCCCTGGTTTAAAAATAGAATCTGTTCCCAAATATCTCATTTTTGAGACTGATATAATCTAAAAATCGTAACAAATAAAAAATAATATATTTGGAAAGTTTAAAGAATTTAGGCAAATAAGGAGTTGTCTTATAAGAAAGTTTTTATTTAGGGTAACTTACTTTAGTTAGATTTTTTCTGATATCTTATTTAGATTTGTTTGTGGATTGAGCAGCTATAAGAAGAGATGTATTTTTGTGAGATAGGTCAAGTTTAGGGGATTCAATAAGAAATCTAACAGCCAATAGTTAGTATGAAGAAACTGGATTCTTGGATGGTGACATAGGAGTGGGAGAAGTTGAGAGGGACACAGAGGTGAAAATCATCAAAATAAAAATTTTAATTATAATTTTTATGTGAGTTAGTCACTTTTTGTCTGTTATACTTCCTGTAACTGTCTGGTCTCTGTGTTTTTCAATTTGTATTTTAAAATGTACTGTTTCTACCAATTTTCTTTCTTGGAAAAATTCAGAACTATTTCATAAACAAAAGGAAGGAAAGTCTATGTTCAAATATCAAACTTCTTATTATAGAAAATGTTCCTAATCTTGATCTAATTTTCATAGCAAAAGTCAATGGTGTTCTAAATCAATGAAATCCAACTAATTAATATGTATGTGACTTCTGTCTTATTTCCCCTTAAAATTTGCTAGGCTGTGCCTCAAAAATGAGTATCTTAAACTTCAGAGATTGCATGGTACACTAGTGAATATCAGAGGACCAGAACTGAGAAAAATAAATTCTATTCCAGGCACTAGAATATACAAATTTATCCAAGATATCTCATATCTCTGTGACTCATCATCTGAAATGTTGAAATAATAAATCCCTATTTCTTAAATAACCATTAAACATGATAGAATGCTGCATGTTATGGAAAATTTCTTCTTTTCTACACAAATAAGTTGGTTTCCTCAAACATGCTATTTTGCCCAATGGTCTAGTTTCAGAACTGATCAGTTCTTAAAGAGATTAGTAGTTTATCTCTTGATACTTTGGCTGGTTGGTTTGAAGTAAACTGTATTTTCCTATTCACCTAAGGCACCTAAATAACCTCTTCTAAAGTCTGACAATTATACTTCATATTTACAAAATGTTTGGAACTCTAACTCCTGAACATTGCACCTGAAAAGTATATGGTCAGGAAAAAAAGCAGCAACAAACCATATAAGGGGAAACTATTTAAGAAAATATTTTTCAGAGCCCATTCACCTCCAAGACTGGTGAATTTAAACTGGTTCACTGAAGCAGCAAATCCATTTCATCTCTCCACCAGGCATAAATAACCTCTGCTAAATCACATGAATATTTCCTTCCCATATCTGAGCTCTGTTTCCTCTTCAGTGTATTCTTGATGACACCAAGGCACTTGAGATGTATTTCTGGTACCTTTCAATGACGAGAATGTTAAGTGGTAATTTGTCAACTCAGATTTTGCTTGCAACTTTAGTAGAACCATCAAAATATGTCAGGAAGGTATCTGGAAGAGTTTTACAATATTTTCTTCTAGAATTATTATGGTTTCATATCTTAGATTTAAGTCTGTGATCCATCTTGAATTAGTTGTGAATGGTGAGAGATATGGATCCTGTTTCAATCTTCTACATGTGAGTATCCAGTTTTCCCAGCACCATTTATTGAATAGGTATTTTTTTCCCCAGTGTATATTGATGTCTACTTTTTCAAAGATCAGATGGCAATATGTGATTTTTTTTTTTTTTATCTAATTCTCTGTTCTGCTGCATTGGTCTATGTCTTTCTGTTCTTGTGCCAAAACATGCTTTTTTGGTTACTGTAGCCTTGTAGCATAAAGTCTGGTAAAGTGATGCCTCCAGATTTGTCCCTCTTGCTTAAGATTGCTTTGGCTGTACAGGGTCTTCTCTGGTTCCATACGAAGTATAGAATTATTTTTTCTAGATCTGCAAAAAATGATCTTGGTATTTTAATGGGGATTGCATTGAATCTATAAATCACTTTGGGTAGCATAGACATTATAACAGAGTTGATTCTGCCAATCCATGAACTTGATGTCTTTGTTTGTTTATATCATCTGCAATTTCTTTCCTCAGTGATTAGTAGTTCTTTTTGTAGAGATCTTTTACCTCCTTGGTTAAATATATTCCTAGGTATTTAATTTTCTTTGTAGCTATTGTGAAAGGTATTGAGTCTTTGATTTG